>PVIC010016477.1:0-33886 GCA_004025085.1 Thryonomys swinderianus | reverse complement strand
AAAAAAAAAAAAAAAAAAAAAAAAAAAAAAAAAAAAAAAAAAAAAAAAAAAAAAAAAAAAAAAAAAAAAAAAAAAAAAAAAAAAAAAAAAAAAAAAAAAAAAAAAAAAAAAAAAAAAAAAAAAAAAAAAAAAAAAAAAAAAAAAAAAAAAAAAAAAAAATCTTACAAAGAAAATAGAGAATGTGACATTAGATTTGGCAATTCTTGGATGAAAAATGAAATAATAAGAAAAAATAAACAAAACTGGCTGTAAAAATTTGGAACTTTTGTGCATCAAAAGAGCAACTCATAAATTGGGCCTGGTGGCAGCACCTATAATCCCAGTGCTCTGGGAGTTTGAGGCAGGAAAACTGCATCTCAGGCCCACCCTGGACACCTTGGTGACAAAGAGGACTTGTCTCAAAAAAGGGAAGTGGTGGTGGAGGAGATATAGCTCACTGTAAAGAAGGGCCTCGGGTTCAATCCCCAGTAAGGACGTGGGCAGAGGATGGGGGAGCTCACAGAAAGGTAGATAATATTACAAATATGACTGGTAAGGGATTAATATCCATAATACTTAGAGATCCTGCAACTCAAAATCAAATAACAACTCAATTTAAAAGTGGGTGAAGAGCTTGACAGACATTTTTCCAAAGACATATAAAATCAATGGCTAATAAACTCATGGAAAAAATGCCCAAAGTCACCAATTATTAGGGATATGAAAGAAATCACAAGGATGCCATCACACACACAGCAAAATGGTTACTGACAGAGAGAGAGAAGGAGAGAAAGGAAAACCTAATATTTGCAGGAATGTGGACATTAAAAGCCTTGGATACTGTTGGTGGGAATGTAAAATGTACAATACTGTAGAAAACATTCTAGCAGTTTCTCCACAAATTAGAAACAGAATTTATCATCTGATCCAGCAATTCCACTTCTAGGCTGATAACCAAAGATTTGAAAGTAGGTCTTGAAGAGCTATGTGTATATCTGCACACATAGCAGCATTATGACCAAGACACCATGGTGGAAATGACCCAAGTTTTTTATCAGTGGAAGAATGGATAAACATTATGTGTGGAAATGGCCCATCCACACAGTGGAATATTATTCAGCACTAACAAGGAGATGCCAACACATGAAACAGTATGGAAGAAACGTGGACAATTACATCAGTGAAATAAACCAGTAACAAGAAAACACATGTCACATGATTCCACACATGTGAGCTTGCTACAGCAATCAAATTCACAGAGACAGAGGGCAAAGAGCAGCTTCCAAGGACTGGGGGGGGGCGTCTGGTATTTATTGGGGAAAGTCTGTTTTGGAGGCTGAGAAAGTTCAGGTGATAAGTGGTGGTGGTGGTGGCTGCATGACAAAATGTAGTCAGTACCACTGGGTTGTACATTTAAAAAGGAAAATACAAGAATTTCATGTAACAGACACACACACTGGGACCTTCACCTTGACCAATTTATCCACCAAGTGTGTATTCCTGACTCAGGCTCCAGAGGCAACATTCTGGGGCCTCTGGTGTGGGACAAGATATGAACCAGATAACTGCACATGTGCACAGGCACAAACTGCACTTACGGCTGAGTAAAGGCCCAGGAGCCTGAGGGAGGGAGGACCCTTCTCCTGCTCCACTTCCAGGGCAGAGGGAGGCTCCACCGGCCAGGGGAGGATGCAGGAAGGCAGGAGACTCCGGTAGCTGCACCTGGAAAACTGCCCACAGCAGGGAAAATGGGTGACACCTCTTCTTGCCCACCTCCCTCTCCTGAGGTGACCTGGTGGCGGCCAAGGAGGGAGAGCCTTGACAGGTCATTTCTCTTGTGTAGGGCCCTCTGAAGTGTCATCTGGGTAAGAACCCAGAGTCTCAAGGAGCATCTCCATTCTGCACTAAGATGAGGTGACAACGTCTAAGCACACCAGCCACATGGCAGGGATGGCAACTGTGAGAATCTGAGGGACTGGCAGAGGGTCCCAGGAGATCTGGCCTCCCCGATTGTGTCCGCACCGCTGCCAGCTCTCCAGTGTCTCCATCTTAATGAGGAAGCAGAAGCTGCGAAGGACACAGCATCCCTGGAACTTTCAACAGTCCTCCTCAGATGTCGCCTGGCTCCTGGAGCGGCTGGCATGTGCACACTGCCCCCGTGTGGCCATGCCTCTGGCCAAGGGCCACCAGGAAAAGCACCGGTGACCTGTGTGTTCAGATGGATTTGTGCGGTGGAGCTGGGAGGGCCTTGCTTCCTTCAGGGAGGCACCCACTCGCCATGGACTCTACACTCCTGGCAATTCACCTGCCTTCACAGGCCTCAACATGGCGGTCACATCGCAACCCCCACAGATGCAGCTCTCGCCCGCTCCTCTTAGTCAGAAGCCAGACTCGTAAAAGTAGCTGAGCTCAGGTCCCAAGTCCAAATCCAGGTGTTCTTCACAGGCACTGGACCCTGGCAAGTCCTGTATTGTCAAGTGTGTGGCACAGGTACTAAACTGCTCAGGTGAGTGGCACTGATACAGGTGTGAGGTCTGCCACCTTCATGTGAGTGCCATGGGTAACCTCAGCATGTGGTGCAGACAGGCACATGACAGTGTTCTCTATCCTCAGGTGTGTGCAGAAGTACTATAGTACAGACCGATGAATGTGTTGGCACAAGGGTATGAAAGAAGTACTCCATTCTCAGACTGTGGCACAAGTATGTGCTCAGATGTGTAATATAGGTACACACAGGTGCACGGTTGAGGTATGCAGAGGCACAGATGACAGCAGTGAGATTAGACAGCACTGGGCCTGAGGGTAGAAGTAGATTCGGCAATCTAAAGGCGTCTTGCCCAAGTTCCTTGGCTGCTTAGGGGTGGGTGGGGGCCAGGGAGGGAGAGGAGGCGATAAAACACTTAGCTGGAAATCCAGTCCAGGTGCAGCTGAGATCAGAGGAGGTGGCTGTGAACCTGAGTCATCTGCTCGTCTGGGTCAGGGTCAGTGTCCAGAAGGGACACGGACGGAAATGCTCAGAGCCCCAGGGGCTCCCCCACAGGCCCCTTGGTTCATGACACTGCAACACCTCAGCGTCCACCCCACACGGTCCCCACCCGGCCTGCCCTGCTGTCTGGGGACATGCCTCTGGGGGCGTGTCCCTCTGGGCAGGTGAGTGCGGGCATGCCGCAAGGAGCCGAAGGAGGCGTGGGTCTGTACCATCACTTTATTGTTACTACTGGGTCCTCCAGGGAACACAAGCATCTTTTTAAAAAGTAAGGCACGTGAAAAGCCTCAGTGCAAATTCAGTATTATTTTAAAATCCTATTGGCTAATGAGAGCATATCTACTGCAGAACTGAAGATGTCTACAAAAACACGGGTGCATTTTCCCAGGCAGAAACTCAAACCATGACTGCATCTTGCCACATGGCACAATGAGCCAGTCTCAGGTCTGTTGCAACAGCAGCGCGGCCACTGTGACAATGTAAGAGCACTTGTCAGCTATTCACATATCTACAGCTGATCCCCACATACAATACACAGAGCCTGAGGAAGAACAGCATCTCACTGTCCATGTCCCGCTTCGCGACAGGTAAGGGATTTGGCATTTTCCACCTTCACTTCCATGGTGCTGCTGCTCATGAGGCCTTCGTTATACGATGCTGAAGACCATGGAGAGATACTGCTCGTAAGACACCTGGATCCAGCCATCCTGATCTGTGTCGTAGCGTCTGAATATATCTGTCAGCCTCTGGGAGAAGAACAGGCATTTGCTTATTTATTTTGGACGTTTTTTGGGGGGGACACGGTCTTATCATCTACCCCAGAATCCCCTGGAACTCACTGTGATCCTCCTGCCTCAGCCTCCTGAGTGCTGAGATTACAGATGTGTACCACTACACCTAGGTAGAAAAGGAATTTAGACCTTTATGCTGAAACAGAGGATTTTCAAGGCCAGCTTGTGCTTCATAGAAAGATCCCATCTCAGAAACTTTAAAAAAAGGGAACGTGGTCAGGTACAAGGAACCCAATGTCAGAGGTGTGCACTTTTCCAGTTCCCAGTGAATGCTAGCAATAGGCATCTGAGGACCCTGCAGGGTGCTGGAGCCTTCCTGCCCCATCAGAACCCTCCCCTTGGACTGCTTCTCCCGGTGGCCCCCTTGCTGCCACGGGCAAAGTACAGCTCAGCACTGGAAAGCCACACCCCTTCTACTCATGCTGCTGTTTCCCCACTCATAGCGTAGGGCACAGCCAGGCCAAGACCAAAGAGCAGACACCAAGCCTCAGGATGTGTGCCACTTCCAGATGGCACTCTGTAGAGTTTAGTAAGTAAAACAGGCGCAGGAGTTCCATGTAACACACAAGGCCTTGTAACAAACAGCCTTGAAGAGTTCACATTCCCCACGTCCCACATGGAGCAATTCTGACGAATGCTAGTACAGAAACAGTCAAGAGCCATAAAGCTACATTTTGGTTGATAATGAACCACCTATGAAAGGTGGCTGCTATGATCTACTTTAATGTCCCCTCAGGCTCACGTGTTGAAGGCTGGGGTGAAAGGGGAGGTGGTGGAACCTTTAGGACGTGGGGCCCAGTGGGAGCAAGCAGGGCCACAGGGGATACAGGGCCTGGTCACCCCAAGACGAACAGGATTCATCTGTTACATATTCCTGCCATGATACGATGCCTGGTCAGAGACCCAAAGCAACAGGCCAATTAGCCACAGGCCAAAGACTGAGCCAAAAGAAGCCTTTCCTTTTAATAAGCTGATCTACCTTGGACACTTACACAGGAACAGAAAGCTGGCCAACACGGTGGTTACACAATTTAGTCAAGATGTGGCAGACTCTGCCCTCTAGAGGTACGGCATGTGCCATGAGGTCCACGCAGTGAACAACACCCCCCACCAAGTGACTCATTCCTAAGAAGGTGTTCCCTCTCTCTGTGATATATAAAAGTATGAAAGAGGGCTGGAGAATTAGCTCAATGGTTCCAGCGCCTTCTGAGTTTGATCCCGGTAACCACATATAGCAACACTGAGTGTGGTGACTCATGCTCATCAGCAATCAGTATATGTGCTGCAGAAGCGAGCACAGCTCATCAGCAATCAGTACCACATACCACAGCGCCAGGAGTGCTGGCTCACACCTGTAATCCTAGCACTTAAGATGCAGAGGCAGGAGGACTGCCGAGTTTAAGGCTTTTCTGGGTTACATAGTGAGCTACAAACAAGAGCCTGTCTCAATGTATGAAAGAACTGTGTCAGGTAACTCGGGCTAACTCTAGCTTAAAGACTAACAGGTGGGGGCCGGAGATTTTAGCTCAGTGGTTCCAGCACCTGCCTAGCAACCACAGGGTTCCTGATTCGATCCTGGTAACCACATACAACACTGGGTGTGGGGACTCGCGCCCACCAGCAATCTGTACCACATACTACTATGCCATGTGTGGTGGTGCCTATAATCCTAGCACTCTTGAGGCAGAGGCAGGAGACTGCTAAATTCGAGACTTGCCTGGGCTACAGTGAGCTCAGGGCCAGCCTGAACTACAAAGTGAGACCCTGTCTCAAAAAAAAGGACTAATGGATGGAGTGGGGCTACAGCTCAGTGTTGAATTTTTGCCTAGCACATGCAAGGCTGCAGGTCCCATTCTCAGCCCTGCAAAACAAAACAAAGAAGCCGGGCGTGGTGGCTCACACCTGTAATCCCAGCACTCGGGAAGCAGAGACAGGAGGATTGCTGAGTTCGAAGCTTGCCTAGGCTACATACTGAGCTCAGGGCCAGCCTGAACTACAAAGTGAGACCGTGTCTCAAAAAAAACAACAACAAAAAAAAACAAAAACAAAGAAACTCTTAGTGTTTTGCTCCTTTTTTTGCTCAAGATTTCTAGTTTTCATGTCTTTTTTTTTTTTTTTTTTTTGAGACAGGTTTTCTCTTTATAGTTCAGGCTGGCCCTGAGCTCACTATGTAATCCAGGCAAGCCTCGAACTCAGCAATCCTCCTGCCTCTGCCTCCTGAGTGCTGGGATTACAGGTGTGAATCATCATGCCTGGCATTGTGGTATGTGCTTATTAGGGGTCAAATTTGGGACCTTGCACTTGCAAGGCAGATGCTAGAACCACTGAGCTCAATCACTGGCCCTCATGTCATTTTATAACAAATATATTTTCTTTTTGGAAAAAAGCAAATAAAGAGAAACACTTTTAGGCTGTCAGGTCCACCCCACAGGATGCTGCAGGACACCAGCCTGAGCAACTTGTGAGCTCCTCATGGGACTCAACTGTGTCAATATTGCTGCTACAAGTCTACAGGAGAAACCTTCACTTAGGAAGAAATATAGGGATTAGAGTTTACTCATGAGATACAAGAACCCTAACTCTACAACAAGTGAGGCACAGACCATAATGAGGTTTCACACTGCACCTCTTTCTAAAGCATTCAGAGAAGCCCAACCTCAGAGAATTCTGGGCAGCAGGGACAGGGCCGGGCTCTCCCTACTCCAGAAGACTGAAGCGTGGATGTTACATCTTCCACAGTCAGTGTAGACAGAGGCTGATGTATCCAAGTTAATTTTTACCTACTTAATAGTTTATCCCAAGTGTCACTCGGGGAAGTGTCACTTCATTTAAATGGAAAGGCAAAAAAAAGCGGTCTCCTAGTTGTCAAGTAATCATAATACAGAAATGATGGAACTTCAAAGAAACAAAATTTTAAAAATTCCAATAATGGTCAATGATTATAATAATACTGTGGTTGGTTTTGACAGAGTTGACCAATATCAAATAAGCTATCCTGTAATCAAAAAGCAAGTAAAAACAGCTGGGTGTGGTGGCTCACATAACACAGTGCTGGGCTCATGCCTATAATCCAGCACTCAGGAGGCAGAGGCAGGAGGATTGCTGAGTTCGAGGCTTGCCTGGGCTACATAGTAAGCTCGGGGCCATCCTGAACTACCAAGCGAGACCCTGTCTCAAAAAAAAAAAAAAGCAAGTAAAAACATATTATTATAAAATACTCATATACCTTCTGGACCAAACAATATGGACTCATTTGTTACTTATTCAAAACAAGGGGGTTCAAAAAGGCATTTGCAACTTAGATTGGGTATAACAGACCAGATAGTTGAAAAATACAGAATAGTGAAATGGCAACCAGGACGTTCATTGATAAGACATTTTACTGGACTACATCACCCACTCATAGTAAAAAGGAAAGGCCAGCACAACAGTGTAAAGTGTGTTGTTCAAAAGGAGACAATAACACAGGAAGGATTCAGAGATTACACACTACTTTCCAAATTGTAATGCTGCACTGTGCAAAGAGAATTTTAAGGTATACCAAACACAGAAAAATCACTGAATAGATTTGAAAAAACTGTAATTTTAATTTTTCCCATTATATCATAAAATTAATGGAAAAAAGTGTAATTTTGGGTATTCTATATTTAAATATTTAGACTGGTAAGTGGTTAAGGAAATCATGGTGCACTGCATATTACTTAGCAGACCAAAGCAGAGAAAGTACACTTTTAGTGATGTATTATTTAACTGGAAAAGTCAATTCGACTACAAACCTAATGCTGTCTGCATCTCTAAGATTCCAATGCCAATATAGTGTGACCTCATCCTGTGTTCCAATTATAAAGATTTACCTTTTAGAGACATTGGCATCCCATAAGAGTCTACTTCAGGTGATGGCATGGCGTGCAGTATGAAGAAGTATGTACATAACTGACCTAAGCTCACAGTGATAAATGTGAACATTACCCTGCTCTCTCTGTTTTCATCTGAAATTTTCATAATAAAAATTTAAGATACATAGGATTTATCAATCTACCACATTTCCAAAGCTTACACTTAACAGAACCTGGAACTCTACCTAGAACAGCAGCAGGGTCTTCATGGGGCCAGGCAATTGTGCTGAGAGCCATACATTGTTCCCAGCAGGGATGTCCTAGGGTTGCATGGTCCTTTGAACATTCTAGAACACTGGTGCCAAACCTATGGCATGTGTGCTGCAGAAGGCACACAGATCCCTCTCTGTGGGCACAGGAGCCAAGTCAGCCCAGCATCATCTCAACCGCCTAGGATGGGATAACAATTCACAAAGGGGCTATGTGCACACCTAGAAAGTAGTAGAGGCGCCAGGCGATGTCACCAGCCATGACTCATTTGCAGCAATTCCTCGGAGCTTTCACAGGGCCAACTAGTATTCAAATTTAACTGCAGTGCTGGCAATCCGTGACAAATAAGTGGTTTTGGGTTGCAGTTTGGGCACTCAGTCTCTAAAGGGTTCACTATCATTCTCCTAGAATGTGCTTAGACGAACCTGAGCAATCACAAAGTATAGTAACACCAGATGCACAAGGCTGTGGCATTCTGTTTACAGTGAACTTTTCGTAGTAAGAAGATGTTACATGTAATAATAAAAAATTGGTACAGCAAATACATAAGCCAGTGATGAAGTTAATGTTATTAAGGATTATGTATTGTACACCAGACTCTTCCTATCACTGCCAGCATCACTGTAAACATGTTCTGCCTGCTGCTATGACATCATGATAACACTGACATCACCAAGAGACAGGAGCTTCCTAGCTCATTATCACCTTTTGGGAAATCTACCACAATGTCATTATGTGGTGCACGACTATTTTCAAGAGTAAATACTACTACTGTTTACACTTCCGTTAACAGAACTTGTTACTCCTCCAAAGATGAGACCCATTTTTGTTTGTTTGTTCTCTTTTTTAAGACAGGGTCTTATAGGGTAGCTCAGGCTGGTCTTGAATTTGCCTCAACCTCCCAAGTGCTGGGACTACAGGAATGCCCCACCATATCTGGCCTGAGCCTAACTCTTGTAAGCTTCAAAAACTAATTCTACATAAGCCTGATCTGCTGATAAAAGGCCAGGTGCCACTCTGATGGCCATCGCTTCCTGCCCCACTTGCCTCCACAGCCACAGCAAACCCATGGGACACCACGATCACCTGCAAGACGATGCAGCCCTGGATGAAGTCGTCGAAGGCGATCTGCCCTCGTCCTTGTCTGTCAAACTTGCGGATGAGGATGTCATGGAATTGGTCAGAGAGCCGGTACCCTTGGAGAGAAGAGGTGAGAGTCAAAGAGAGCCAGGAGGTTCCTCACTGCCCCAGCTCTCACTCCCAAGACCCCACAGACTAACAGCCAACAACAGGTGGGTGGGAGTAAAAGTGTGAATGTTTTCCAATGAACTCTGAGAACCAAGAGTGGCCTAAATATGTCTGCAATAAACTTACATGTCCAGTACTATGACATGAGTTACTTGGAGACCAGTTATAAACCCCTACAAGGACGAACCACCACTGTCCTGTTGTTTGCCGTGAGCCCACTGCTTGTTAATTAACTGCACACACTCCATGCTGTGCACACAAAAGTCACCAGGGCACCCAGGCCTGCTGCTCCAAACCCAGGGCGGCCACTCTGACATCGAAGTTCCGAATGATTCACTGCTTGGGTCACTCATTACCAAGAACGCTTTGAAAACTAAAATATCACACAGGGATCCAGGTAGACAGAGGCTGACCTGAAGAAACAGGTTAACTGACGAGCGATGACACCGAGGGGGTAGGCAACTCAGAATCACCCCTGGGTCCTTAAGTGTATGATTCCATTTCAATTTGCCGACACATTTAGGAAAGGACGCCAGAAGGAAGATGGGTTCAAAACCTTGTGGACATACCTACATGCCCAGACATCCCTGAGGACATGCTGAAGGAGGCTGCAGCTGGCCTGCTCTCCCCCAGAGGCCATCTTACTACCTGTGTGGCTGTGGTGTCCTTACTGATTCAGGAGACAGGTCCAGGTGCCAGCAGGTTTTCACTGGTTTTCTGTCTTGCCGGCCTCTTTGCAAGGACACATACACCTGCTACCTGAGTGAGTCTCATGGTTAATCACCTGTCAGACACCTCACTATTTTACTGATGAAGATGCAGAAAACATGCAACATGTTCACAGCACCCTGCAGAGCAGCCAGGGACTTGGTTCTTCAGTTCAGGGCCGATTAACAAAGAGACGGGAGGCAGCCTGGGACCCTTCCCCGTAAGGTGAGCAAAACATTGCCAGGAACGTTCCAGCCCAAGTCCAGAGAAGCAGCAGGCGGGAGCGGCTACCAGTTCCCAACATCAGCCATGTGGGTGTCGGGTCAGACAGCAGCCCTCCTGAGACAAGCTCCTGAAGACAGCCGGGGCAGGGGCACAGGGGCTGCCTGCGTGTGTGGGGACCAGGCACGCACAGCCAGTGCTGGTCTCTGGTCTAAACAGGGCAGGGGCAGAGGAGATGGGAAAAAAGAGGGTCTAGTCTGACACACAATGGAAGCAACTCCCCTCCTCCTGTACCTAACTTCCAATTTGGCTGTCATAGGAAAGTGAGAACAGATGTCAAGGTAGTAAAGCGAATAACAAAATAGCAACTGACAGCAGAAGAATGCTCATCTGAAAGGCAAAACTTGGCCACAAACTGTTGTGAAGACATTCTTTCAGGGAAAGACCACCTGAGGGTAACAGCCTCACCACCCACAGCTGTTCTGCATACAGGCCAGTGAACCCTCCAGGCCCAGGCCACCTAGACCCGGTGTGCTGACCGCAGGGTGGGGGGCTACACTTCCTGTCTCAGACTAACGTCCTGAAATGGAAATACTGCTGCCAGGTCAGGCAACACCTTGCTCTCCACATAAAGCATCTATTCCTCCTCTCCTGGAGCTGTGCTACTCACCAAGACGAGCCACCAGGGGCATGTCTCGTATAGCAGCCCACTACAACTCCCTCAGAGAGGAGACGGGGACATCCTTTGCCATTTCCCGCTGCTGCCAAGTATACTCTGCCAGCGCCGCAGAGGTGATGACAGCCCCACAGAGTAAGGATAAATACATTCTCTTATGTCTGTCTTCACTGGTGGTATAAAGTCTTCTTCCTTCAAACTAACAGGAGAGCTGATGCTACCAGAAAACTGTTCCATAGACACTCTAGGTCCATGCCACATGGCTGGTGAGCTGAGGGGTCAACACCAGGGTAGGCTTCTGGCTCACCACCAACACCACCACCACCACCAGCCTCAGGAGCAGCACAGCTGGTAGTCACCGCCTGAGAAAAGCTGGACTAAAATCAGGAACTGAAAAGGATCTACATGGCATCAACCTGTGTTTCTACCCAGCCTATGGCATGAGAGGGGAGGGGCTTATGCCTGAGCTTAGTTTGAGCCCAAATCAAAACAATCATAAAAATATTGTCGACCCTGTAAGGTAAGTGGACAGCAAAACCATATGAACAGGTGTATATCAAGCACTCCAGATATAGAATATGAGTATGGGGTGGCACAGGCCTTGGACCTGCTCCAAAATATTCAGCCATAAAAGGGACACAAATGCAACAAAGAGACAGGAAATGGCTGAGGTCAGTTCACTGTGCCCCAACAAAATAAAAGTAAAAAGGAAACTGCAGGGCTGGAGATTTAGCTCAGTGGTTCCAGCTCCTGCCTAGCAAGCACAAGGTACCTGGTTCGATCCCTGGTACCACATACAACAATTCTGGGTGTGGTGGCTCATGCCCACCAGCAATCAGTGCCACATACCACAACACCAGGCATGGTGGCTCACCCCTGTAATGGGAGGCAGAGGCAGGAGGATTGCTGAGTTCTGGGATTGCCTGGGCTACACAGTGAGCTCAGAGCCAGCCTGGACTACAAAGTGGGACCCTGTTTCAAAAAAAAAAAAAAAAGAAAGAAAAAAGAAAACTGCAGAAGCTGCCAGAGGCTGGTAAGGGAAGAAGTCAGGGAAAACGGGGTCTCTGAGACTGAGGTCTGCTTTCTCCTGACCACACTGCTGTGGGTGAGCCAACAAACTGTTAGGGGATGTATTTGTGCTCACATGAGCCATAGGTGTTACTACAGTTGGAGTACATGGCGGGATCGTGTGAGTCACACAGTGCCACCAGGACTGGCCTGAGATATCCGTGGCCACTATTAGCTTCTCTGGTTACCACATGATATACCTGTTTTCAAGAGTCAAAAAGAAGAGGGATATTTGCTTCTACAGCCAACTTACCAGTTACCAACAAAACTTTCCAAAATAATATGAGAGTAGAAAGATTACATTCCTTTTCATGGAGAATAAGGGGAAACAACCCTGGAAATCAGGGACCACATGCAGGAAGAAACTGAGTAGAACCATCATGAGTTCTGCACATAGTGCTCTTCCTCCAGAAAAGGCTCAGGGAGAGGCTGCCTCTGCCTGCTGACTCTGACCAGCTGCACCTCCCACCTCAGACACATGCAGGTTGTCCTGGGGCACCGTCACTGTCCCTAGAGACAGAGACCAGCTGGGGCCCTACCAGGTCCCCAACTTAGGGTACAGCAAAGTCTTCTGCATCCTGAGTTCCAATGTGGAGTCATTCTGTCCAAATCCTGGCCCAAAACTAGTGAGGTCTGAACACAATTTCCGAGAGAGGCTTGAATGCCTTTTATAGGGGAAACCTGGTACCTCTAACCAGTTGTATGTACCCAAGGCGAGAAGGGAGAAAGGGACAGCTGTAGGGTCTGTGCTAGAGAAGTGAGAGATGAGAAACTACACTAAGAGCCACGAGTTGTTTTTAGGGTAGTAGGACTCAAACAAGCCATATGATAACTAATTTTCTAAAAGGTATTTATAAGCAACCTTTTAAGTAAAACACAGGTTTTGGTAATATAGGCCAGAAGAACAAAGCACTAAGTGAAATTATCCCAAAAAAACAAAAATCTTGGTGAAACTATAACAAACCTTGGGCTTGTTCCAAACATTTGTGTTTACTTTGTAAATAAAAATATCATCAGATATAGTGGCTCAGGCCTATAATCCCAGCTACTTAAGAGATAAGACAAGAGTATAATAAGTTGGAGGCCAGTCAGAGAGACCGTGTCTCAAAATAAAAAAAATAAAAAGGGGTGGGGGTGTAGTTAGTTCAGTGGTATAGTGCTTGCCTAACATGGATGAGGTCTTGGATTCAATTTCTGTACTTTTCCACCCCCAAATCTCAGCTTTTTCTCAGACCAAAGACTAGTTCTGGCTGCCTTGGCTATGCTCTGGACAGGTACTATGAACATTTACGAAAAGCACAGCACACTGTCACCCACCTGAGTCCCATGGGAGTGTCTGTGTGTGCACACACACCAAATTCAGACAGGATGCACTTGAGAATGGACTTGTGTGCTTCCTATAACTCCAGAAGAGCAAAATTTGGACAGCTACACCTGGTCACTTACAAGCTTGTTTATTAGGGTTATTTCAACATGGTTTCCACATGTTTTGGTATATTTTGCAATAGAAAGTACTCCACACTACTTATTTAAGTTACTTGAAAAGCCACATTCTCAATTTTGTTCTTGATAGCAACACACTTCACAAAAGTAGACAAATGATTTGTATAGCCCTTATCTCATTTTGGATGAAAAAATTGCATAAAAGACTCCAGTCAAACTTCAGCCTGTATGACATAAATAATAGGAAATATGAACCTGAGCAATGCAAACAGAAATTCATATGGCTGGGTTAAAAGTCAGGAAATTAAACGAAATAAAAAGCCCTGTAGGGGCCCTGGGTTCCAAAATGAAATACGCTACACAATCAAGACAAGTGAATTACCAAAACCTGAGAGTGCCTGCTTGAGCTCATTCTTGTCGATCATCCCCGAGTTGTCCCTGTCGTAGGTGCGGAAGACGTTCTGCCAGTCTGTGATGTACTTCCACACGCCCGTGAACTCGCTGAAATTCACACCAGCTTTGTTTTCCCGGTCAAACATAGCTGAGGTAATAGTGGACAACACTGACAGTCAGGTCTTTGCTCTGTACAGGGTCAATGACAGCACATGTATTCAGGCACCACAGTCCTCCAAGATGCCAGCACAGCCCCAACCTACTGCTGTAAGATCTGGCAAAGAAATGCTCATTTACTGAGCATGTCTGGATCTCTAAAAGCCTTGTCCCCTTCCACCAGGGGTCATGAGGGATGGAGTCCAGATCTAAATAACAACAGGCAATATGGACATTCAGAGTTGTGCAGTAGACTATGGCAGCACCATGATTTTAAAAAAAACCAATGCTTTATACTGAAGTAGGTTCTGAAAAGCAGGTGCAACTATGGGGATTTCTGTTTCACCAAGAGGAACCTGGAGTATAGAGCCAAGTATCCCCCACTCTCCTGGCTCCTAATCCCAGGCCAAAGCTTATTCTTCTGCCCCCTATGTGTATACCACCTAAGGGAAGTTCAGAACAGTCCTCATAGGCCAAGAGAATCCTGTGTATTTTAATTTTAAAAAGAGACCCTAGACTATTGTTCCATTAGCTTTAGATTTTTAAATAGTAAGACCAGACTTCACTTGGCATGGTGGTATACACCTATAACTCTGGGAGGCTGAGGCAGGAGGATTGCTAACTTGAGCCCAGTCTGGACGACTTAGCGATTTTGTGAGACTCTGTTTCAATATAACAATAAAATAAGGTTGGGGAGGGTAACTCAGTGTGACATACTTGGGTTCAATCCCCAGGACTAAAACGAAAATGAAATGAAACGAAATAAAACAAATCAGTAATTAGCTCCAAAACATAAGAACAGATCATACGTATTAACTATGAACATATATGTATATTGCAAAATGGCTATAAAAAACATAAAAACTCAGCCTGAATCTTGCTGAAGAGAAAATGATGAACCATTTTGGCATCTCAGAGACTAAGACTGAGTGGAGACTGCGTATAATTCAGCGACACTTCATAGGAGGAAAGACCCGGTGAAAGTGTCCCTGCCCCTCCGCACTGCACAGAGTCAGACGCGCCCCAGGGCTGGTTTCCACATCCCCGCCTGGGATACGGGCTGCGCGGGAGACGGACGAGACTCCTGCAGCTGGCGCTGACGTAAGATGCAGCTCCAGCAGGGAGGTGCACAGGTGCCTCTGCCCTGCCCACATCATCCCCAGGGCTGCAGGCCTGGCCACTGTCAACACATCCAGGAGCTCTATCAGCCTATCTCTGCCTTCACTGGCTCCATGCAGTGCCTACAACTCTCCACAATAACCTACAGAGCTCCAACGCCTATGGGTAACCAGCCCCCATAGTCTAAACCTTGTGCACAGAATGGGAAACAGGGTGGGAAGAGCTGGCGTTACTGGGCATCTCAGACACAGGCCTTGGGGATGCAGAGTAGGGAGCTTAACCTAATACCCCACATTAAGAAGAGGATGGAATTGCCGGGCGTGCTGGCTCACAGCACTTGGGAGGCAGAGACAGGAGGATTGCTGAGTTCCAGGCTTGCCTGGGCTCCATAGTGAGCTCAGGGCCAGCCTGAACTACAAAGCGAGACCCTGTCTCAAAAAAAAAAAAAAAAAAAGCTGGAAGGGAGCTACATCTTTGGAAAGGCAGGCTAAGGAAAACCCACCTTGAAGCAAAGCAAAGCTTTCAGAATTTGAAGGAACAGTAAATATTCTTCTGTGATTACGTAGCTGCAGACCCACCTTCTCTAGATCTGGACCTCAAACCCTCACTAGGGCTTCTTGTGCAGCAGGAAAGGACCCATGCTGTGAACCCATACACTAGCCAGCAGCAATAGCACAAGTCTTTTCTGGAGGATGCACCCCAGGTCAGACCCTGGCTTACTGTAAGAAAAAGTAGAAAATATCAAGGAAAGTAACCACATGTGAAGCTCAGTAGGAATAAACCAGACATACACCATCCTCTCAAGGATTTAAGGTCATGAGGAACACAAGGATAGTAGTGTAAGTTTATGATTTTTTTTTTTCTGGTAGCAGGGACTGAACTCAGAAACTTCCACTTGTGAGGCAGGCACAGCACCACTGAGCCAAATGCTCAGCCTGTATAGTTTAAGTTTATATGTGTAGTTCTTCATAGAAAATTTCACTTAAAATTTTTAAAATATAACACTTAGAGAAGTAAAAGATGAAAACACAAAAAATAAGCAGTAAGAGTATAAAACAAACTAATAAGGCTTGAAAGTAGAAAATGAAAAAGAGATTAAGTGTTAAATTAAAATTAAAGAATCAGCCATAGGGGTATAGGTCTATAATCCCAGCACTGGGGAGGCAGAGGCAGGAGGATCACTGTAAATTCAAGTGCAGCCTCACTTCATAGTTAGTTTAAGGCCAGCCTTATTTGTATAATGATACCCTATAAAAATAAGAAATGAATGAACAAAACTAAAGTGAAGCACAAAGAGAAAAGAGGTGCACATGTTGGGAGGATAAGATGCCAGGGTCTACCATGAAGCTGCAGCGAAAGTGGAAAGAAGCTCACTAGGGGTCAGAGATTTAGCTCAGTGGTTCCAGCGCCTGTCTCACAAGCGCAAGGTCCTGAGGTCGATCCCAGTAACCACATACAATGCTGGGCATGGTGATTCATGCCCACCAGCCATCAATACCACATACCACAGTGCCGGGTGTGGTGGCTCACGCCTGTCATCCCAGCACTCGGGAGGCAGAGGCAGGAGGACTGCTGAGTTCCAGGCTTGCCTGGGCTACATAGTGAGCTCAGGGCCAGCCTGAACTACAAAGCGAGACCCTGTTTCAAAAAAAAAAGAAGCTCATCTAAGCAGCACCCAGAAAAACAGCTGATATTGCCTGTCTGCAGGAATACTTACAGATAATCGATCTGACAGTCACTGGGTTAAATGGGGTCCACGTGCCTGGAAACAAATAACATACAACAGCAATTAAACAGAAGGTCATTCCGGAGAATCTATTAAGTGCCAGAGCCATAAGGCAAGCCTGCAAGATCATGTCTGTGCCGGAGTGGAGGTTCTCACGAGGGCTCAGCTCAGGGCACCACAGACCTTTTGGTTGCCATGACTCCAGAGGACCCCATGCACAGTGTCAACCACTGTACCCTGAAAGAACTTCCCCTGTTCTGCTATCACCACCCAAGAGTGGATGTCAGCTCTCTCTGGATCTCCAGCTAGTCGATTTTCTGATTATAGCAGACATGACAGGCTGTGCTGGGGAATCCCACAAACCACATTCAGGCTGAACAACTCTAAGACAAAACTCAGGCCCACAGTGTTTTACACAGAAGGGACACAGGCCAAAGGCCAAGCAGGTGGGCAGCACGCATGAGCTTCTGGAGACATCTTGCAGGGTCCACACTCGCATCTTCCACAGGGCTATGTGGGCCACCTGCAGGGTAGCTATCCGAGCCTGGGAGTCCAGGGTCATGCAGAATGCCACCAAGCCCCAGCTGCCCAGAGGGAAGCAGTTTATCACAAACTGTACCCTTTGTGTAGACCATCCAGGCACACTGGCACAAGTCAGCTCAAGGTCCCTGGTCTGGGTCAGAACATTCTACAATTCAGTCCTCAGGACTGGACAAGGGCTAGGCATCAAGTGGCTTTTCCTGGAGACATGACAGCTTAGACAACTCAACCTGAGAGGCTCATCTAAGGATCAAAACTATAGGTAGATCCCAAACTCACTCTGATTCATCATGGGGCTATACATATCATGACCCATAGGCCCAGGTACAAGGACAGTTATTTAACTGGATGATTATCCTACATAGAATTCTTGCTTACACAATGTGATTTTTCTCAGTTCCTTTTTTTTGGGGGGGAGGGGTTACTGAGAGAGAGGGGTTACTGAGAGAGAGGGTCTTGCCATGTAGTCCAGGTTGGCCTCAAACCCACAGCTATGCCACTTCAGCTTCCCAGGTGCTGGGACTATAGGCGTGTACCATCATTCCCAGGATCTCTCAGTTCTTTCAACAAATAGTTTTGACTAGAAGTCTATCTGATAAAACTACCTTCAAAAGAAAATAAGATTTTAAAAGAGTACATTTTAAAAAGTGCCTCCTTGAATTATACCAATATGGGTTTTTTTTTTTTTTCGATACTGGGGATCAAACTCAGGCCCTTATGCTTCCAAGTAGGTGCAGTACCATTTGAACTAAATCCTCGGCCCAATTACACAAACATATTAAAGCAAATCTACTCTGAATTAATTTTTCATAATCCCAAGAAACAGTGTAGAACTGAAAAAAGGGGAGACGGGGAGTAAGTTCAAGACAGTTGGTGACAAATTATTTCAGAAAGAGGACCAGAAAATGTCATGGTGATATATGCCTGAAGAAAGGACATTTGGCACAAGTGCAGGGCCAGCCTGAGCAACATAATAAGAGTCCAAGTCAACAATAAATTATTAAGTTAAAAAAGGGTGAGAGAGGATCCTGTCATGTGGTCCTGCTCTCCACTGATCCCAGGAGCTCTGCTGTGGACACAGCTCAAAGAGGACCCTGTGGGACTCACAGACACTCAGAATGGTGTCAACCAAGTGGCAACAGAGCTCCTAGAAGCTCAGACCAAGCTGAAGTAAGAATCTCTGCAATTGTGGAACTTCACTTTCCTATCAGTAATCTGTTACACAGATTTCCTAAAATAACTAATTTCAAAAAAAAAAAGACCAATCCTGGGAGAAAAACTAGAAGTCAAATGGTTTTTAGCTGCAGGCACTGGGAGCAGACATTGGTCTACCCAAGCATTCTGTGCCGGTGCGTGGCACAGCTGTGAACCTTCACCATGATGTTTACAATTTAGGAGCCAGAGAGAGCTGGGGTTTTTGTTTTTGTTTTTCGGTCCTAAGGACTAAGTTCAGGACCTTGCACTTGTGAGGCAGGCACAGCACCACTGAGCTAAATCCCTGGCACAGACAGCTGTAGTTTGAAAACAGTTCCCTACAAAACTCAAGGCGACATCAGCACTACTCTTACTCATGAGGACCTGACCTGAGAAACAGGTAAGGCCTTTCTCTTTGGAGTGGGTGAGTCATGGTAAGAGGAGACTTTTGGTGAAGGGATAATAAGGCTCCTTCCTCTCAATTTTGCCTTTCCACCTTCCACCATGGTGGGCCAAAGTGTCACCATGATCTTGGCTTCCCAATATCCAAAGCCCAGAGCCAAGTGAATTTCTCTTTATAAATCACCTGGTCTGTGCAGAATTATTGTAGCAACAGGAAAAGGACTAAGATAGGAGCATCAGATAAAAGAAAAACATTGGTCCAGAGCCACTGTCCACTGAGGAGAGGCAGTGGAAACATGAGGCGCCTTGTGGGCCAAGGGACAGGCAGACACAGGAGAGGAATCCCCAAGCCTCACAATGAATGCCAAAGTGTGAGGAACAGAAGCCACACAGCGCACAGTGTGTTGTGGACCAAGAATACACCTCTGGGTTCACACCCAGGCTCCGCAATGACAGCACCACAGGCAAGTAGGGGGCTGAGAACTACCACCACCTGCATCCCAAGTGAAGGGGCAGAGCTCAGTGCTGCCATCACCTGTTCTGTGAGGCTATAAAGGACAAGGAATTGGTGCTCCCGGATATCTACCTTATTCCAGAAAGAACTTAAAGAAACTTTTAAAAAATATCTATGGTACACAAAATAAGCAAATTTAATTATATTGGCTGGAGACAAAAAATAGGAGGGTATGAAGGAAAGAAAAGAATCCAAGGCAAGACCAGAAAATATACCTCTTAAGGCTCCTAAACCCTTGTTACCAGTAAACCACAAACTTGATGTTACAATTTTTAGCAGCTTGGGCCGGAGATTTAGCTCAGTGGTTCTGGGGCACACCTCGCAAGCACAAGGTCCTGAGTTTGATCCCTGGTAACCACATACAATGCTGGGCGTGATGACTCACGCCCACCAGCAATTAGTACCACATACCACAGTGCTGGGCGTGGTGGCTCATGCCTGTAATCCCAGCACTTGGGAGGCAGAGGCAGGAGGATTGCTGAGTTCGAGGCTTGCCTGGACTACATAGTGAGCTCAGGGCCAGCCTGAACTACAAAGCAAGATCCTGTCTCAAAAAAAAAAAAAAAAAAGAAAAAAGAAAAATTTAGCAGTTAATTTAAAGAAAATACATTCAGTTAACAGATGCAGAGTTTGCAAGATGCTAAGAGAGCAGCACCAGAGGTATGTGGGAAACACAGCATGCTGTGCCTCCAGGGAAAAACAAGATGCCACCATAAGCATTAACAATGACCACGTAGGGCCGGCTCTCAAGCCCCCACCAGGGGATGAAGATCATTTGGCAACTGTTAAAATTCTCTCTGACAGAGACTGAACAAGGCAGCTGAGATCAAGGTTACGTTTTGACAAGTACTTATTAAGGAATAACATCTGCTGGTAAAAATACATGAGGCTGGGCCGGAGGGTTAGCTCAGTGGTTCTGGCGCCTGCCTAGCAAGGGTAAGGTCCTGAGTTCGATCCCCGGTAACCACATAGAATGCTGGGCGTGGAGACACGCCCACCAACAACCAACACTGCATACCACAATGCCGGAAGTGGTGGCTCACGCCTGTCATCCCAGCACTCGGGAGGCAGAGACAAGAGGATTGCTGAGTTCGCGGTGGCTTGCCTGGGCACCATAGTGAGCTCAGGGCCAGCCTGAACTACAAAGCGAGACCCTGTCTCAAAAAAAAAAAAAAAAAAAAAAAAAAATACATGAGGCTGTGCCCAGGGAGTTAGCTCAATAGTTCCTGACGTCTGCCTTGCAAGCACAAGGTCCCCGGTAACCACATACAACAATACCAGGCATGGTGATTCACGCAGAGGCTGAGGATTGCTGTGAGTTCAAGGCTTGTCTGGACTACATATCTCAGGGCCAGCCTGAAGTACAAAGCAAGACCCTGTCTCAAAAAAACAAAAACAGGATCAGAGATTTAGCTCAGTGTTTCCAGCACCTGCCTAGCAAGCACAAGGGCCCTGGCTCAATCATACAAGGATACTGGACAGGGTGACTCATGCTCAACAGCAATCAGTACCACACAGCACGTACCACAATAATGCCGGGTGTGGTAGCTCATGCCAGTAATCCCCCAGCTCTCGAGAGGTAGAGGCAGGAGGATTGCTCAGTTCAAGGCTTGCCTGGGCTACAGAGTGAGCTCAGGGCCAGCCTGAACTACAAAGAGAGCCCCTGTCTCAAAAACAAGCAAACAAACAAACAAACAAAAAACCCCTATGGCTTAAATCCATAGTTGACAGGCTTTGGAGCTGAGCGTGGTGGCCATGCCTGTCATCCCAGCACTCAGGAGGCAGAGGCAGGAGGATCACTGCAAGTCTGAGACTAGGCTGGACTAGGCTGGGCTATATAATGAGTTCAGGGCCAGTCTGAACCACACAGTGAGACTCTAGGTGTGGCTTCCCCCTCCCTCCATGCTTGGTGGGATAAGGCCTATTAAAGGACCCAGCACCATTCCCACATATTGTAAGGAGACTCTACCAACTTTATCACTATTAGGTGTTGGAAAACCATCCAAGACCTGAGCTGGTTCCATGCCAAAAAGAGCAGGAGTAACATGACTCATCACTGTGGCTAACCCTCCAGGAACTTGCTGTACTTTGCAATGGGAAGTATGTTGTCTACATTTCCTTGATTTACTCTTCAGGTGGCTAGGCAACCATTAAGACCCAGCAGGTTGAGTGTTCCCCAAAAGCACACTGCTGAAACAGGGAGAGCTAGGACATGAATCTCAGCAGCTCCAGTTCCCTTGTGGAATCTTCCAGGGTCTATAAGCTGTCATGCAAATGAGGCTCAGTACTTCACCATCACCACCAAAGTTTCCCACAAAACCTAAACTTGGTCAGTGTTCTCAAACAGCCAAGCAAATCGACAAAAAGGAGTTTGTTTACAAATTTCCAAACCCTTAATTGCTCACGGGGAACCACTGGAAACAAGTGTCTCTGAAGCAGGACTCAGGGGTGTTCTGTGCCACCCTACTGCCACACATTTAAAGCATGACATGAAGACATCATTCATTCTGGTCACTTAAGAAATTTCAGGCCAGGATTTGCCAAACTGTGGCCTGCTGGTGCAGATGCTCTCAAGGTCTTTTGAGTAACCCTACTTTGTCCTTTCCCTGGATTAACAAGCACTGGAGATAAAAAAGGTAAATAATAACCAAAGAAAAGCTAGATCAAGAAGGCACCATAGAGGGAATGGAGTCTAAATAGACATGTAAAATAGTACCTAGTACTTGTGGCCTATCCAGGTTAATACTGGGAAATGATGTCAGTAGCATCTACTGTTCTATAAAGCAAACATGTTATTCTGAAAACACAGCCCTTCAGCATAGCACACATCACCAGAAATGTGTCCTGAATGCCTAGCATGTGACAACAGGGAAGGGCTCTCCTTTAAGCCTGTGCCTAATACTGTGAGCCCACATTCAATAGCCCAGTATTGCCTGCTCCCCTGCCCATGTTCAAATGTAACATGGAAGCACTTCCCCATAATAGATGAGCCTTTCAACATTTTCATGAGATCTTAAAACTGGGCCATTCTCCAGCTTAAGTAGTGTATCTCTGGAAAAACCTATGAATATAATAAGAAAAGACAGCTGCATCTGAGGGATTACAAAAGGCATTTAAAAAGAAAAATGTCTCTCAAATATGACCAAAGATTAATCAGAATGAAACCATCAAAAACCTGACTCCACTGACAGCCCCCAGTACACCTGTACACAAAGCCTGCACTTCTGAAGGCTTAGTTTTCCTCACACTGATAAGAACATTTCCCCATGATCCAGCTGTGACAGCCTCCAATATCCCTATTTCTCAATTTGGCCTTAGAGTTTCAGCATTTACCAAGCAACCACATTTCCACTCAAGTACTGTATACGCTGTCTCTAATCCCTCCAACAATCACCTGTGTACCCCGACAACTCTTCAGTGCCTTCAATGATCATCTACAGACGAGTTCAGATTCAGTTACCAAAACTTTCAAAGACCTTCAAGACACCTAAAGTATTTGTGCTGTTCCACAGAGCTAAACTTCAAACCCCTTTCCTAAAACCTTCACCCTAGCTCCCATTTTCAGGCAGCATTTCCCAATCCTCACACACATCTGTTGTTCTGCAGCATGAGTGACAATAATCAAGAAGTTACCAACAGCGTAAGTCACAAACACCTCCATCTCCCTCATATATCAGAAATAGTAACCTGTCATAATCCTCTGTACTTGGAAATAAATTCCAGAAAAGAAACTGCTTCCTTGAGTGGATCAAGCTTTAACTCACCATTGGACAATGCTTGCTGAAGTTCGTTGTCTGATATCACCCCGCTCCTGTCTTTATCAACCCTGCAAAAGCAAGAAGACCAGGTAAGCTGGTGATGAAAACTACAGGAAAAGCAAAATATGGCAAAAAACCAAACGTTTACTTCTTTTGCCACCCCTACAATAGTCTGTAACGTTTCTCTGGCAGTTCTTTCAATATGCTCTACAAGAGCGTCGCACATGCACTAATCAAGACCCCCTCATCTTTGCTGTTCCTCATCTCAAATCTTCCTTTGGTTACTACCTTGGCCTGCTCCAGTTTCTAGTATTTTTCAGAAACAGATAACCCAGTCATTCCACGTCCCTCGATTTATGACCCTTTGGTCAGCAGATGACCTGGGGTTGAAGGCACTGCCCCGCCAGTCACTTGCCCCGAGGCTCTCCCTCCCCTGGGACCTGCTGCCCTTTCACAGCGTGGATCTGGCCCGTCCCCGTCCTGAAAGGAGAACCCGAGACCCTTGGGGTCAGCTGGACTTGCCCCTACGCCCCGAGCGTCTGGACACAGCGGCAAGGACCCTGGGTCCGAGGGATCCGCGCGTGTAGAGGTGGGAGAGGTGGGGGTTGATGGGGGCCTAGGAAGACAAGGGCCAGAGCCGGGACGTGGGAGGACAGGGAGGGAGGAAAAGGCCGGGCGGGCGGAAGAGGGAGCCCCGCGAGACCGCGGAGGGGAACGCTACGGGAGGAGCGCACGGGCCAGCGCGACGGGGCCTGAACGCTAGGACCTGGGGACGCCGGCCTCACCGCTGGAAGACGTTCCACAGAAAGCTCTGGTCCGGCAGCGCAGCGCCAGCAGCCGGGCCGGGGCCAGGGCCGGGGCGGTAGGAGTAGGCGGCCATCGGCACTGCACCGGCGACGACTCGGCGGGGTAGGGCGGCTCCGCTTCCGCCCTGGCAGGGGCGTGGCGCGCTCGCCACTTCCGGGAACACCGGAAGTGCATGTCCCCGGGACCCTTGGTTTGTGCGGCCGGCCTGCTCGCGGCTCAGTTGCTGGGCGATGTCAGGGCGTCCGCTTTGGCCCGACCCTGGACGCCATCCAGTCTGTGCGGCCCGTGAGGGCCGTGGTGCCCTGCTGCCTCCTGCCCGGGTCCGCCTCGCCCTGACCGCGGAAGTCCTCGGAGGGGGAGGCCGCGAGGCGGCCCAGCCTTCCGGACCGAGCCCGAGCCGGGGTTTGAACTGGAGCTGAAGATACCCTGCGCGTGGGCAAAGAACTGGTGACGCGTTTACGGTGGCCACCGAGGCCCAGAGCACAGGGAGGGAGAGAGCGAGGCATTCCTTGCCCTTTTCGGGCCGTTTCAACCCAGGGAGCCATATCTTTCCGTGGATGAGCCGTCATTTTTTCCGGTGAACCAAGTCCAAACTTTCTGTAGATTAAAATTCCACGGATTTCCACCACCGAAATGCATCAGTACCCCCAGCTCAAGACTGGACTGTAGCACTCCTCTCACTAGGCCCTGCACTTTATTTGAATGTGTACTTTTAAAGTTCTGCCTAATCGCTTCTTGTTCTGAAAACTTTTACTAGGTTGAAAGTCAGCAAACCTGCAACCTGGCCCCGTCGGTGCAGTGAGTCAGGAATCCTCGTCTGTGCTTCGGGGACCTCTTGCCTTCTGCCGTGACGAAATCAACTTTCTGTCCCAGACTGTGTGCTATGTGCCAGGTCAGGGTAGTAAAATTATATTATTTCATGGAATTATTCCACGTTTTCTGTTCTTAACAGTGAGGATGGTCTTCACCCTCAGAACTGGTGAACTTTCCTCCTGGATTTTTACCTCATTTGCCAGCGTTTTACATTTTTTTCATTTGCAAATAATGAACAGTCCCAGCCAAAGTAATGGATTTTAATCACTGTCACCTGAGACTTTTTTAACCTCTGGACACCAATCTATTATTCAGCACGTGGGCACAGCTATAGATCTGATCAGCTCCCAACTGTGTTGACTCTGTCCTGTTTTTACTTACTCTTGTTCTCAAGGGATTTACTTAAGACTTATTTTTCCCAAATTCTAATAAATTAACCTACTTATGGCTTTGGCATTTACTCCAAGTATTATCCCACAAGTTTCAACAATGTGAATTTTTTAACACAATCTAGTGAATTCAAGTTTTCTATTTTCCTCCTAAAATATAAGCCTTTCTAGAAATTTCCGACGATTTTATAATTTCTGAATTCAATCTTTAGCTGGTCATAGTAGTCCAGTTATAATCCAGCATTTGGGAATTTAAGGCAAGAAGATTGTGAGTTCAAGGCCAACCTGGATTATCTATCTCAGACTCCTTTTGAACTGTGCAGAAACTATATTAATTACAAGTTTGTGAGGCAGTCTGTAAGTTTATCAATATGCAGGAAGAAACTTCAGTAGCAAATATCTGTCACTATAGCAGGACTTAGCTTCCTACCCAACAGTGTCCTGGGCTCAACCAATCATTGGCTGAATCAATCTCCAACCTGGATTTCTACAGCTACCATCATCCCCAGGGCACAGAAGTCCTCTGCTCTGCTTTTTGTTTATTCTAGGGATGGTAAGGAAGCACTTATTAAATGCTTACAAGGGCCAGGTGTGGTGGCTCATGCCTATAATCTCAGCACTCGGGAGACAAGAGGCAGGAGGAATGCTGAGTTCAAGGCTTGCCTGGGCTACATAGTGAGTTCAAAGCTTGCCTGAACTACAGAGCAAGACCCTGCCTCAAAACAAACAAACAAACAAAATAATAATAAATGCTTACAAGGAAATAGAGTCCACCCTGTTTTTATGTGTTACTTTGTTTAATCTTTGTCACTTTCCATATTCTACTTAAGAGCAAACTCAGAAATGTTAAAAGGGTCAAATCAGATCTGCCAGTGCTTTTCCCTGCTAATCTCAGCAGCAGCAAGGCTGACTCTTAGAGGAGGTTAACTACCATGACATTAAGATCTAAAGGAAAGAAAACACAGTCCATGTATACTCATACATGGATGGTGCAGAGGAGAGATACTGTCCTGACACCTTCACAGGCAATGCAGCCAATGCAGACTGAGCCATATCAGCTCTGTTCTGTGCTATCCAATGTACTTTGGCCTACCACAAGTCTTCCCAAGGCCTTTTGTCCCTTAGAGGTGGGGTGTTGCCATGATATGTATGGGAAGGTGGTTACTATGTTAGAGACTATTCTCTGTGACATAAGAGGTGAATCATCTCCCAGTGCTGTCATCTATCTCCTTGCCTATCTCAGATTGAATTTCTTCCTAACCAGGTCTGTTCTAAGCTTTCCAGGAGTTGAGAAATTAACTAAGAGAACACTTTCCTCCCTACAGTGATGTTAATCGCATCATGTGTCCAGATATTGGGCCAATCTTTCATTTGACCTAATTTCTCTCAAATAATTTGAAAATACCTTATTCTCAAAATTTCCCTAAATATTTTCTAGATGCTTGGTTCCTGTCTTATTTTTCTCTTAAAACTGGTGATGCAAAATATGAGACACTCAAAGAGCTCAATTTGTAGAAGTTTCAGTCCATAATTTGCTGGCTCCAATGTAGGTTGGCACACATGAAATGTACAACGTTCAGGGCAGCGTAAGTAAGTAGCAAAGCAGTAAGTGATGACCTTGGCTCTTTCTGCCCCTTTTATTCAGGCTACTTAGGGCAGGTAGCACCCACACCCTTAATTCTAGTGCGCTTGTGCCTAGCATTGCACTATGATTCAATCACATAGTCTGGTTTCAGCCATCTCTGAAAAAGCCCACCTATGCCTGCATGAGGCTTTGGGGGGGACATCTAGACATACCAATATTTCCCACAAGGCACCTGGGTGCTCATCTGGGCTATGGCACATAACAAACATTCAACAAATATTTATTAAAAGAATGGATAGCAAGATGAATCACATGACCATCTTCTCCTGTGTGTACATGTATGTACACTTACACATATGGGTTTTATTTGCAGAGTTGAGACTCATGCATGTTAGGCAATGTTCTAACACCTATATCCCCATCCTTTTTAAAATTTTTACTTTGAGATACCCTCTCATTAAGTTGTCTGAACTGGCCTTAAAGTTTTGATCCTCCTGCCTCAGCTTCCCAAGTAGTTTGGATAACAGGTGTACACTACCATACACACAGCAAAACCAGTGATTTCTTAGCCCTGGTTTCGCAGTAGGGAATGGCACAATATAGATTCATGGTGCTGCTTCTGATCTTGAGGCAGAGGTAGGGAATGTGTGTTGTTGCAAAGCACAAGGATCAATTTACTTACATTTCCATCTCATTTTGAATTACAGGATTCTTAGTTAACTTTTGATATTCTTGTCTTTCTCAAAAAAATCTTAGTTTGAACATTTAGATAGTTGGTTTTTAGCTTTAACCCACCTGTACATAAGACTAATAACAAACTGGGCATGGTGACCTATGACTATAATCCCAACACTTGGGAGGGTGAAGTAGGAGGTCTCTTTGAGTTTGAAGCCAGCCTGGGCTACACGTAGTGAGTTCAGAGCCAGCCTGAACTACAAAGTGAGACCCTGTTTCAAAAAACAAAGAAAACCACCTCCCCCAACAAAAGACTAATAACGATGACACTGCTGAATGAAATTTGAGAATTCTTAGTGATTCTATTTTTCTTTGTAGTTCACTGATTTGCACAAAGTGCCATGTGCTAATACCCTGGAATAACTCCTCTGCAACTTCCTAGATAGATATGCAAGTGGGCTGGACACTATTGATGCCAAGGCACACTAATTGGCATACTTTGTGCGTGCCTAAGGGCATCCTCCAGAGCAGCTGTCATGCAGCTGGAGTGAGGAGTACAGGAACCCAACTGCCTCTGGACCACCAAACTCACTGGGAACCAGGTCCTCAGCCCATCTGTTTTTTTCTGCCTGACCTCCTTTCAACTGCTTTTCCAAGTCTCTTCCAAATTCTTGTCTCTGGGTCAGTTTCTACAGAGCACAATTTAAAGCAGCTTAGCTTATTCACTTCAGATTCTAATTTTCAATATTAGGGATTATTTTAAAAATTTATTTTGGAAATATGCAAAACATTTGTCCAAAAGTATTACTTCCCAGTAAATTCTGTCCCATTCCCACCCATTCCCTACATTGCCCTACCTCCATTTTTTCTTTTTTTAAATCTTTCTGGTGTCTTTAGAGAAAAGAAAGCAAAAATGCATTTGCACAGGCCAGAGATTTAGCTCAGTGGTTCTGGCGCCTGCCTAGTAAGCGCAAGGTCCCTGGTTCGATCCTGGTAACCACATACAATGATCTGATACTGGGTGTGGTGACTCATGCCCACCAGCAATCATTACCCCACCCCACAATGCTGGGCTTGGTGGCTCACGCCTGTAATCCTAGCACTTGGGAGGCAGAGGCAGGAGGATTGCTGAGTTTGAGGTTTGCCTGGGGTACATAGTGAGCTCAGGGCCAGTTTGAACTACAAAGTGAGACCCTGTCTCAAAAAGAAAATGCATTTGCACTATATTAGATATACTTCCATGTACTGTATGAAGGCCATCTTTATTCCTTCTCACAGGTGTACAACACTCTACTACTTGGATGAATAAACCTTATCTCCTAGTGATAGGCTTTTTTTCCTGGTACTGGGGAGTAAACTCAGGATTTTATGCTTTCAAGGCAGGCGCTATGGCCACTGAGCTAAATCCCTGGCCCTGATGGGCACTTTATTTTTTCCAGTATTTAAACTGCCAAGATGAATAACTACAGTCATTTCTTTTCTTGAGGTGGATTCCTAGAGCTGGTGGGTCAAAGGACAAACGGATGTATGTTTTTGTTGTTGTTTTCAGACAAGGTCTTGCTACCTAGCCTGGACTGGCCTCAAACTCATTATGTAGTCCAGGCTACCCTTGAACTCAGGCAGTCCTCCTTCCCAACTTCCTGAATGCTGGGATTACAGGTGTGCACCACCATGCCCAGCACATATGTAGTCTTGACACATACCATTAAATTGTCTCCCATAGTAGCTGTAGTGTTCTGCGCTCCCACTAACCTCTTATAAGAGCTTCACATCCTACATCCTCACAGGAAATATATGGCAACAAACTTCTCAATGTTCCTCAATTACCTAGGCAGGAAATTTTATTATAGCCTTTTTATTTAAAGGCTAGTCTTTTAACTGCTTCTTTGAGGAATAATTACTGAAGAAAATGAATTATCCACCATGCAGAAATGTCCTCCTTCTCCAGGGGAACCTGCCCCCACCCAAGTCTGCAGGGAACCACTGACCTACTTTGGCTGGCTACATATTTGTTAGCACTGTCTAGTGCTGTAATCACACAGTATGTAGTCTTTCTTTGGATTCTCTTTCTGGACATAATGATTTTGAGACTCATCCATTCTGTTCCATGTATCAACAGGCCATTCCTTCAAATGCAGAGGAGCATTTTGTGGACACAACACAGCATATCTTTCTAGGTCTGATGAGTTGTTCTCTTGCTTCTTCATGCAACTTATCAAAAACTTCCAGGTAGTTTTCAGTGGCTAGATTTCCACTTTCTGTTTTTATGTCATTTCTTCCCAGGAACCTAAGACGCTGGCTCTATATTTATCATATCTAAACTTTTCTGCTTGTTGGTAGCATTTCTACATAGATTTTGAGGGAAAATCTTTTTGCAATTAAAGTATTGACACAGGGGAATAGATGTAAAACCCAAACCTGCTAGATATCCAAATCACAAACTGCTATTCTCTAAAATTGAATGAATTCTAGGAACAACAGAGGTTAAGAGTAGGAAATGTTGAGCTGGAGATTTAGCTCAGTAGTTCTGGTGCCTGCCTGGCAAGCACAAGTTCTCTGGTTAGATCCCTGATAACCGCAAAGTGAGATCCTGTCCCCCAAAAAAAAAAAAAACAGGGGGGGGGAGAGAGAGAGAGAGAGAGAGAGAGAGAGAGAGAGAGAGAGAGAGAGAGGAAAGTTTATTGAGAGATAGCTTTTCCCTATTTTCAGGAGAACCTGAAAGTGGGCTGACCAACCACCCTGCTTCTCAAGGGTCATTTTATGGGACAAAAAGCCATAAGGTGGGCCAGAGATTTAGCTCAGTGGTTCTGGCATCTGTCCAGCAAACACAAGGTCCCTGGTTCAATCCCTGGTAACCACACACAACAATGCTGGGCATGGTGGCTCACTCCCACCAACAATCAGTACCACACACCATAATGCCGGGCATGGTGGCTCATGCCTGTAATCTCAGCACTCAGGAGGCAAAGGCAGGAGGATTGCTGAGTTCAAGACTTGCCTGGGCTACATAGTGAGACCCTGTCTCAGAAAAAAAAAAAGAAAGGGCCGGAGATTTAGCTCAGTGGTTCTGGCGCCTGCCTCGCAAGTGAAAAGGTCCTGAGTTCAATCCCGGTAACCACATACAATCTTGGGTGTGGTGAGTCACGCCCACCAGTAATCAATACCACAAATCACAGTGCTGGGCATGGTAGCTCACGCCTGTAATCCCAGCACTGGGGAGGCAGAGGCAGGAGGACTGCTGAGTTCAAGGCTTGCTTGGGCTACACAGTGAGCTCAGGGCCAGCCTGAACTACAAAGCGAGACCCTGTCTCAAAAAAACAAAAAATAAAAATAAAAACAAAAACAAAAAAGAAAAAAGCCATAAGGTGAGACCAGTTAGATGTCACTAAGACAGAATATCGGAAAGTTGCAGGCAGTATGAATATGCTAAGCCTACATGACAGCCCCTGTGGGTTGAAACTAGCAATGCTCTAGGGGTTGGGCTGACCATGCTCTTTGGTATTCACATTATTATTTATATATTTATTTATTTTTGTGCCACCAGGGATCAAACACAAACCCTTGTGCTTCCCAGGTAGGCACAGTACCACTTGAGCTATATCCACAGCCCGGTACTCACATCTTACCATAACCTGCCACAAGTGGTGGACATGAATTTAGTATTTGTTAATATTTAGCTAGGGATGCTAAAGCTGCACCATCTCTGTTGGGCTCCTCAGCAGCAGCTCCACTCTCTGCTTCCTGATTACCAGGGGTTAAGTACCTTTCCTTCACAGTCTTTCACCATGCGGGTTCTACTTTAGAGCCAACCAAACTGAACCCACTAGAAACTGAGCCAAATAAATCTTTCTTCCTTTAGGCTGTGGGTGTTACGTTGTTGAGTCTAAGTCATGGCAAAGTGACTAATACAGAGAAAATTTTTTCTTCTGTTTTATTTAGGAATTATGCTCAGTATTACACTTCACAGAATAAAGCAAAGGACAATGGGAGACCTGGCTACCACTTGCCTGAATATGGCAAGCTGCTGGCTCCTGGGTCTGCAAGATCTGAAGCAAATTCACTGTATAGGAGAGTATTTACTGAGGCAGGTTAAGAGACTACCTGTACATGCTATGATACAAAATTATAGAAGGTGATTCAGCAAGTGCTGGGTCTCATCAGTAGGAGCGAATGGCAGGGGGAACTGTGGCACAGTCAGCCTCATTTAAGGTCTTATCGATGACAGGCCTATATTCCAGAGTGACCTTGAAAAGAAGAATCAGAAGTTAGAACACAGGAATATACAAACACTGTCTCCTGTGATGCACTGCACAAGATTCTTCATGGTGTTGGGCAAGGTGGAGGGCACCTGTAATTCCAGCACTTGGGGGGCTGATGCAGAGGATCGCCATGAATTTGAGGCCGACTTAGGCCACACAGTGAGTTCAATGCTAGCCTGAACTACATAGCAAAAGTCTGTCTCAACAAAAACAAAAAAAAGAAACAAAGAAAAAGAGTCTTCATGGTTTGCCCAAATGCTCACATCGTTCAAAGCAGGTAAAATCTTGTAGACACTGTCATATTTTAAATTCTTACTTGACAGTGAGTATACAAAGAAGGATGTATTCATAGGAAAGTGTAAGTATACATATACATAAAACGTGGAGGAAATATTTGTGATCTGATTGATGAGCTAAAATTTTGGTTTGTTTTGTATTTTCTGTACTTTACAAAATTAATATTTCTTTTGTAATCATTCTCTGCTTTTTAAAGGAGGAAGTCTGACTTCCATAAATATTAGAAAGTGGCTTTAATAGTAAATTCTGAGAACAAACTGAGTTAAGACATGCTAAGCTTCTAGATAGTGTGATAACACTGCTCACCTTGCTTTCTAGACACAAATAAACGATTCTGAGACCATTTTCTTACAAGCCACATAAAGCTTAAACGTGTAAGTTAATTATTTCAGATTCTTAATGCCCAGAGAAATGTTATAAATGTTTGTGTGCCAGTGAACAAGACCGAAGCTCATGGCTTCAGCTGTCTCCTGGCTGTGCCGTTTCTTGTGCCACAGGCTAGGGAAGCTAAAGCTCCCTGGTGGTCCAGACAATGAGATGGGAGGTAAAGGCATCTTCTGGCTCCTTGGGCTCCAGGTGGGTTGCCCTGGTGGTTCTCTGTGCCTCTCTGGAGCTTCTATCTCCTACCTGGCCACCAGTCCGCAGATGATTGATCCTCACCCACAACTCTAAAACCAAAACACACCTCAGGAGCTGACTCTGCACTCAGGTGCCCCTGAACCACCACAGGCCCTGGACTTTCTTTTGAGAAGATGCCTGCTCATGGGGTGTCCTTTTTTGTGGTGGCTCAAACCTGTCAGCAGCTGGTTAAAGTTTGGGTTGCTTCTCCCAGCTGCTTACTACCAGTCTGGAATGCAGAACAACTCATTTGCACATCCACATACCTTCCCAGTCTTGATGTCCACATAGGAGAGGGTGTGCTTCCTCCAGTGCTCCCCAAATGGCCTCTTCTGCTGCCCCTGGATGGGCTTGGAGTAATCATACTCATCAATCCGCACCTGAAGTCAGAAATGCACCCACCTCTTACCACCCATTCAGGACATTCTCAGAAAGTGAAGCAAACATTAAAACCATCCATGAGGTCATGCCTGTAATCCCAGCACTCGGGAGGCAGAGACAGGAGGATTGCTGAGTTCGAGGCTTGCCTGGACTACATAGTGAGCTCAGAGCCAGCCTGAACTATAAAGCGAGACCCTGTCTCAAAAAAAAAAAAAAAATCCATGAGGGATAAACACAGGAAGTGGACAGCATCAGTAAATTCAGGACCTGCTAGGTTTTTTTTTTTGTTGTTTTGTTTTTTTTTGCTTTTTGCTTTTTGCGACAGGGTCTCGCTTTGTAGTTCAGGCTGGCCCTGAGCTCACTATGGTGCCCAGGCAAGCCGCTGCGAACTCAGCAATCCTCCTGTCCCTGCCTCCTGAGTGTTGGGATTACAGGCGTGAGCCACCACATCTGGCATTGTAGTATGCGGTGTTGATTGTTGGTGGGTGTGTCTCCACGCCCAGTATTATATGTGGTTACTGGGGATCGAACTCAGGACCTTGCGCTTGCGAGGCAGGCACCGGAACCACTGAGCTAACCCTCCGGCCCTAGGTTTTTCTTTTTTTTTGAGACAGGTCTTGCTTTGTAATTCAGGCTGGCCCTGACTTAATTATGTAGCCCAGGCAAGCCCTGAAACTCATAGCAATCCTTCTGCCTCTCTCCCGAGTGCTGGGATCATAGGCATGAGCTACCATGCCCCGCACTGTGGTATGAGTATAAGTCACCACGCCTGGTATTGTTGTATGTGGTTACTGGGGATCAAACCAGGGACCTTGCTCTTGCTAGGCAGGCACTGGAACCACTGAGCTAAATCTCTGCCTCCCCGCTGGATTTTTTGTAGTCTGCAGTGAGTTCAAAGTGTCTATTTCTATATTATTTTCCCTACAACTCCATGGGAGACTATTGAAATTAAGGTATCATTTATATACCTAAAACTTATCAAATAGTTTCTTTCTGCCCCACATCCCAACTCTTTTTTCCCAACTCTTTCATT
>PVIC010016476.1:0-33861 GCA_004025085.1 Thryonomys swinderianus | reverse complement strand
TTTTTTTTTTTTTTTTTTGAGACAGGGTCTCGCTTTGTAGTTCAGGCTGGCCCTCAGCTCACTATGTAGCCCAGGCAAGCCTCGAACTCAGCAATCCTCCTGCCTCTGCCTCTCAAGTGCTGGGATTATAGGCGTGAGCCACTATGCCCAGCTTTTTTTTTTTTTTAAAGACAGGGTCTTACTAAGTAGTACAGACTGGTCTCAAACTTACAATTCTCCTGCCTCAGCCTCCCTGTACCTAGAACCACAAAGCATGAACTGTCATAGCTTGGTATCTGAATTATTTTTAGTTGTTTTGTTGGTTTTTTGGTCTGTTTTTTTTGTTTGTTTGTATTTATTTGTTTATTTGAGACAGGTCTTGCTTTGTAGTTTAGGCTGGCCCTGAGCTCACTATGTAGCCCAGGCAAGCCTCCAACTAAGCAATCCTCCTGCCTCTGCATTCCAAAGTTTGGTTTTTTTTTTTGCGACAGGGTCTTACTACACAGTCCATTCTAGCCTCAAACTCCTAGTGATCCTCCTACTACAGCCTCCTGAGTGCTGGGATTACAGGAATGTGTCACCACACTCACTGATATTTGAATTTTTATTTTATTTTTTGAGATCTGAATTGTTTTTGTTTTTTTTTTGAAACAGGGTCTCACTTTGTAGTTCAGGCTGGCCCTGACTGAGCTCACTATGTAGCCCAGGCAAGTCTTGAACTCAGCAATCCTCCTGCCTCTGCCTCCCAAGTGCTGGGATTACAGGCATGTGAGCCACCACGCCTGGCACCATGGTATGTGGTGTTGATTGCTGGTGGGCATGAGTCACCACGCCCAGCATTGTATATGGTTATCGAATCGAACTCAGGGCCTGGGCCTTGCCCTTGCGAGGCAGGCGCTGGAACCACTGAACTAAATCTCTAGCCCTGAGATCTAAATTTTAAGAGAAATATTTTCCTTTCATAATTAAAGTATATATACATATATATGCACATATAAACAAGCACCATTTAAAAGCATAAGCTTTAGAAGCAGGCAGACCTGGGTTCAAATCATGTGAACTCTCCCCTTAAGCCTCATTTCAATCCTCTGAAAAACATAGATGAGGGCCGGGCGTGGTGGCTCACGGCTGTCATCCCAGAACTCGCCTGTCATCCCAGAACTCGGGAGGCAGAGACAGGAGGACTGCTGAGTTCAAGGCTTGCCTGGGCTACATAGTGAGCTCAGGGCCAGCCTGAACTACAAAGCGAGACCCTGTCTCAAAAAAAAAAAACATGGATGAGGCCCAGGACGGTGGCACACACCTATAATGGCAGTATTTGGGAGGCTGAGGCAGGAGGGTCACAGGTTTGAGGCCAGCCTGGGTAACTTAGCAAGACCCTGTCTCAAAATACAAAGAAAGGGGAAGAGGGCCAAGCATGTAGTTCAGTATGAGAGCATTTGTCCAGCACCCACAGGGCCCTAAGTTTATCCCCAAAGCTGGAAAAGAAAAAAAAATGGGGATAGCGCCAGGCATTGGGCTCAATGGCAAGGACAAGGTCCTTAGTTCATTTCCCAGTATGGAAAAGAAAATGATAAAACACCCGCTTCCCAGGGTGAGGGAAGAGCAGGTGACCTCTCCCCTGAGCAAGGGAGGTGACTGCGAGTTCTGGCCCAGCCCCCTCCACCCCAAGTGAACCCCAGGATCTTCCCTTCCACAAACTAGGTTCATACCCGTACCCCCAGGGCAGAAGGGTGACAATGAAGGGCTTGGGCCGAAGAGGTGACAACCATGACCTGTTTGCAAGTAAGGCTCCTGCACCAAGCCCAGGCTCCCACCACGACATGGCCAGTGTCCCTCTGGTACTTCTGGGCATGCCGGGGCCAAAGTCGCCCCTGTCAGATGCTCCAGCCTGCACAGTGCCTAGGGAGACATATTTTGAATCTGTGGCCAAAATTTTAAACTAAGACTTGTCTAAAACCTGCTGGATTAGGGGTTCTCCCCACTCAGGGCGTGAACAGGCATGGAGAAGGCAAGACTGCCCCAGACTCACGACACTTCCCACTGGGTGTCCCATCTCCGACTTCGACTTGGCCCTCCCGGAACGCCTCCCAGGAACTGCACAGCACCCAGCAAAAACACCAGAGCCTAAAAATCATGATGGCGGACGCCTCACACAACAAGTGTCAGCACACCACCAAATACCGGGGTCACAAGCACACCGTGACACAGCACTCCACACCTGACCCCAGACACCACAAACACTGACGTTCATCTGAGCTTCTCACTAGCAGGGGTCCCAGGATATATGGCAGCAGGCACTGTGGGCCTAACAGGCAGCACCACACAGGGCCTGGATTCCATCTCTAACACCAAAACAACACCCTATTATATCAAACTGACTATCCTTGTATTTTACAGATGAGAAAACTGAGGCATGGAGATGTCTCACGACCTGCCCCAAGTCTCACCAGTGCTCAGGGAAGGAACAAGCCTCAGATCTCGAGTGATGGTCCTATAATCTGCATGTTTTACTGCTGCAAAACATCTGCAAATCCTCACAAGGACCTGATCTTGACTTCACACTGGGGAAACTGAGCCATGAAGCGGCCAAGTCACAGGCCCAGACTCACATCAGTAGAAACTGGGTAGATCTGGCATTCAAATTCAAGCAGCCTGTCCCAATTCCTGACCTATTCGGTCTGGTATTTACTAGGTCAGTTAGCTCAGACATTTATATTCCCTGAGTCTCAGTTTCCTCATCGTCTAAGTAGAACTGTGGTGCAAATTTGAGTCCAATGACACGAGAAGATCATCGAACTCTGTGCCTGTGCCCTGAGTATGAAGGACCCAAGGTAAGGAAGCCTCAGCAAACTGGATGGAGGAACTGTGTGAGAGGGCTTGCTATCAGCAGCCATTCTATCACCACCATCTGACCACTGCAGCAATCAGTGGGCAGCTTACCTCTAAAGGGGTGAAGTCATGGTTGACCAGGAATGCGAGCACAGCCGTGGGAAAAACAAGGAACTCCACTCGGAATGTGTCATGGTTCCCGTCATATGTGGCTTTGAACTTGCTATAAATCATCCAGACAGTGGTGAAGGAACAAGCTATATAGACCACCTGATAGGGATGACAACGGGTTACCTCAGCTCCAAGGGCAGGGGCGGGCTGGCTCAGACCTAGGGCTGGGGAACCTCAGCTGTCTCCTCCCTCAGACCCCAGGTCCGGCCCAGCCTCCTCCCCTCAGGCCCAGGGCTTCTTGCCCACTTTCAGGGGGCCCAGGTAGGTGGCGTAGAGCTTTACCTTCATGCACGTGTTGTAGAGGGAGATGTAGTTGGTGAACAGGTCCAGGTAGCGGGCAGTGAACACCACAGCAAACAGGACCTGGCTCTTCCCTGAAATCCCTGTGGTCCAGACACGGAGAAAGGAGGAAGCTGGCAGAGTGCTGCGTGACCATAAACTAAGGCACAAAACAGTGCCTGGGACCATAGAAGCCTCCCCAGCCCGCTCAGCCCAAGCAGGGCCCTTTCCCACGGCCTACAGCCAGGGGGCGACCGGCCCCAAAGCTACTCCAGCCCGAGGCTCTGGCCTAGGCTAGGCCTCAAAGCCACTTCGGCCCCCTTGGAGCTTACCTACACTCGCGACCTAAGGAGGGCCACGGAAGACCTTGCGTGACTTCAGCCCTCCCGGAACAAGTCCCCTCCTTCCTGCTCTCTTCCTGGCTGCCACTGTCCACGTCACCAGCTCCCAGACACCACCACCACCACCCAGCCATGTCTCCCTGTTCCCAGCCCGGAACCCCCAGCACTGCCCGGATCGCAGCTGCTGGAGGCTGAAGTGCGGGCCTGCGCCACCGAGCAGACTCTGTGCCCCTATCCCGGGAAGGCGAGCTGACCCCGCGGCGACCCCGGGGCCGGGAGAGAGAGTCCCCACCGGGCAGAGGGGCAGGAACAAGTCTCCCCGCGGCTCCCCAGACTCTCGCGGTCCTGGGACGCCCCCGCCCTCGGCCCCTCTCCCCCCTCGGGCGGGCCTCTCACCGGCGCACGAGCGGGACTTCCAGATTTTGAGCAGTAGCAAAATGATGGCCAGGAGGTGGGAGAGGTCTCCCAGGAATCGGAAGAGATTCATGGCCTGGGGGCTCGGGCAGGGCTGAGCTGGGGGCAGGCGGGCCGGCGGGGGCTGCCCCCCGAGCTGCAGTTCCGGCGGGCGGTTGGGCCGAGGGCGGGAGAGGGCCCTCCGGAGGGCGGCGCTGCGGGAAGGGGGCTCCGGGCGGGGGACCGAGGCCCGAGCAGGCGGCCGAGCCGGAGCCGCGAAGAGGGAGGCGGGCGGGGAGAGGAGGAGTCCGGCCTTGGAGGCTCCACCCCCGAGGGAGGGCCGGCTCTCGGGCTCCCCCTGTCGCCCACCTCCTGCCTTGCGGTGCCGTCGCTCAACGCACCCCTTGGCCGAATCCTATGAATTTGGAGGAACGCTGGGATCCGATACCGACGAAAAACTCCGCCATGCGCCTCAGGCAGCGTGTCCCCATTCAGGTCGGGGCGGCCGAGAGCCTGCCCTAGCAGGGGTTCAGGAGGCGCCCGCTGAACTTCACCAGTGCCGCACAGAAACCCAAACCCCGGGCTGCTGGCTTCTGCCCTGGTCCTCCAGCTCCAGGCAGGAAAGAAAAGAAAGAGGCTCTTGGCGTCATCTCCCTCAACCGGGCTCCACACCCTCTCTGCTGCCTCAGACCCGGGCATCCAGGCCCAGCTTTGCCCTCAGACCTGGGGTCCAGGCCCGGCCTCCTCCCTGGACCCAGGCTGCAGCGCCCTCATCTCCACATCCCTTTTTCTTGGAATGTAGGGTCCCACTTCATCCATTTTATAGCTCAAGGGTTTTAACCCCAGAAATCCAGATCCACAGTCTCTTCCTCTGGTGCCACCTCAAAACTCGGGCCCTGAGTCCCCTTTTTCCGGGATGTGCACTTTGCCCAAGCCCCTCCCCCGGTCCTTGGGAAGGAATGGGACAGGAGTTTCCCTAGTGAGCTCAAGGGCAAAACTCGGAACCACACTGCCTCAGGGCTCCCGGGCCTGGTACCAGCCCTGCTCCAGAACGCCCCCACCTCCAAGCTGTCTCCTCTCTGTTTCCAGTTTCAGGGACCCAGAGGTCCTGCCCCATGCTCTAGCCCAGAGCGGCCCAGGCAGCGTTAAGAAGTGCTAGAAACTGCCCTCCCCACAGGAGCAGGACGGGCAGATGGCCTTGAGGGGACCGAGAGGCCGCTGGGGTCTGGACACAGCGGACACTGCTTTCTTTGGAGAACTGAGCACCGTGGCTATTGAACACCGTTTTCCTCGGTAAAAGAAGAGGTGCAGAGATGTTTCTCAGAGGCTTGTTTGTGCGGACTGTACCTGAGGGTGACTCCGAGGCCGAGGCTAGTCTGCACTGGGAAGGACAGGCTGCCTGCGCCTTAAAAGGGGGTGACCCACGGTCCTGGCAGAGAAAAGATCTCTGGACCCTGGGTCTGAAGGAGGAGGACTGGGCCTGGAACCCAGGGTCTCTCGAATGAGGGACTAAGGCCAGGACGCCCGGCCCCCTAACAGACAGCTAGCTTTCAAGCTCCGCCTTTGGGGCAATAAAAGCCCGAAGCGGGGTCTCAGCATGGAGGTTCGCTGCTAGAGTCAAGGAAAAGCCTCCTGGTTCCAAAGCCTTTAAATAAGGAGGGGGCTTCGGGCAGCGCCCAGCCCCGAGTCGGAGTCGGGAGCTAACATCCCCACGCTAGTTCTGAATCCTGCCCCCTCCCCTGTGCCCTGTGCATCGCAGCCCCTCTCCCTGTCCGTCCGTCCATCTGTCCAGGAGGAAGGCAGAGGCCGGAGCCGGGTGGGGGCGGCCCCTCCCCCAGCGCTAGCGGGAGGAGGGGTCCCCAGGGAGGCCGGAGGGGGGGCTGTGGGTCTCCGGCAGGGACGGACGGGGACTGAATGTTAATCGCGTCCCGAGTGAGCGTGTGTGCGAGAGCAGTGAGTGTGCGGGTCCCTCCCGCTCCGGCTCCTCCAAGCCGCGGCCGCAGCCGCCACCCTCCGCCCGCAGCCTCCCGGCCACCGGCGCCCAGCTGTGGGTGTGGGCCTGGGTGGGTCCGCCCGGCCCCCAGGGGTCTCCCGTGCGACTGCCATCTGCCCGGTGAGGATGCGTGTCCGGGCGTCCGGGGCGGGCTGCGGGGGGGTGTGTCTGTGTCAGGGCTGCGGCGGCGGAGAGAGGTGGGGTCTGTCTGTCTGTAGCAACCCTGAGCCGCCTCCTGCATGTCGCAGGCCCCCCAGTCCTCCCCTGCAGCCCCCAAACCTGCATGGATCGTGTGTACCTGGGTTCTGTGCCTCCTGCCTGCGTCGGCCGGGCATCTGGGCGTCCCCGGCTGCCTGTGTCCTCCTGTCTGTCCAAATAGTCCCTGACACAGTGGCAGCCTGGCCCCCATTGGACCCCTGTGTGCGTGTTCGTGTGTATGCGTCTCCTTGCTCGAGCTCCAGGGGTGCTGAGGGGGAATCCCAGGGAAGTGAGGCTGTGCGTGTGCGCGTGTCTGCGTGTGCTTCTGCTTGTGCTCGAGAGTGGGGGTGCCAAGGGGGGTCTCGAGGTGGCCAAGCGAGGAAGGGGCGAGCGGTCCCTGCAGGCAATCGCTTGCTTCTCACAAAAACACGCACACCAGCCACCGCTTCAGAGGTGACCCAGACAGACCGACTAACACAGGCGTTGGGGGGGGGGGGCTGCCGAGGGCACAAAGGAGGGTTGAGAATGATCCAGGGAGAGGCAGGTTGGGGCACATGAACAGGGGGGAGGAGCCGGGGCTGAAGCGGCAGAGGGGGGCACCCCTGGTGGGTGGAGGGGGGATCCCCACGGGGTCGAGGCCGCAAGAGGACACCCCGACAGCCTCCGCAATGTCCGGGGCCCAACTTCCAGCGCAACATGTGTAGCCTCGTCCTCGCCTAGTCCGGGTGGCCGCAACCTTGGGGGACAGACAGGGCAGGTCAGGATCGAGGAAGAGGAGGGACAGCCAGGGACAGGCAAGAGGTCCCTGCCGCTGCCGCCAGCACCGCTGCCTCCTGCCGCCGCCCCGGGGCCTGCCCCCCCCCACCGGCTCCCAGAGCCCTCCGCAGAATCTTCGGGTCTCTGGACACCGGGTTCCGGCCCTGGCCCCGCCGAAACCCCCCCCGCAGAACAGGGTCATGAAAAGGTAAGGCTGGGGCAGGGTATGTGGTGGGGGGGGTGGGGAGGTGGACCCCCAAATCTAGGACAGGGAAAGTTGTCCACGAGCTTATGGATGAAGAGGCTTTAGGGTGGGCAAAGGTCCCCCATGTTCTTGAGGGACTCTCCTCCACCCCCGTTCCCCCTCTCTGCACCCCTTTTCTGGGTCCCTACACCACAAACCTAAGCCCCCGTTCTGTGACACTGCTCTTCTCCCTGGCCGCACATACCCTACCGCCCCTATCTCTGCACCCCTCCCTGCATCAAGCTCCCCGTCGCCGTCGCAGGCGTCCCTCTCCCGCTCTCCTCCGGCTTGCCCCTCCCCTCCCCTCTCAGAGCTATGAGTCTGCTATTAATACTACTGCCAAGAACCTTGAGGGCATCTAGGCCCCCAGCACCCTCGCCCCAGGCTGCCACCCCCCTCCTCGAGGTTCCGGAGTGCCATCCAGCCTCTTGCTCTCTGGGTCTGGGGTGGGAGCCAGGGCGGGGGGCGGACACCATCTGCATCGTGACTGGGGAAGCTGGGGACCAGCAAAGTGGTCTCTCCCTCTTCTGCGACGCACGAGGAGGGGGAAGCAACAGAGACACCCCAAGAACCTCTGGCAACCCCCTCCTCAGTCTGGGGACTGTCTGTGTCTTGTACAGGATCTCAGTGGGGCAGGTGGGGAGGCAGGGCTGGGGGCGCGGGAGCACAGCACTAGGCTCCCGGGCCCGGGAGGGAGGCAGGGCTCCTGGGTGCTGGGGAAGGACCGCGCGGACTCTGGAGCCCTGGGAGCAGGGGCTCCAGCCAAGCCCAGGAGTCTGTGGGAGAAGTCGGAGGGCAGGGCATGGGCATCTGAGGGCGGAGGGGCGGGGCTCAGGCGCCTGCTGGGCAGGGCTGGGGTCCCACTCTTGGGCCCTGGGTGGAAGGAAGGGACTTGGAGGAGAAAGAGCTGGGGGCCTAGACTCATGGGCTCCGGGGACATTGGCTCTGGGGACTTGCCTCCGGGTACTGGACGGGGATGGATGCCACTCCTCAGTCCCGGAGGGTGGGAGATGGAGTCTGAACCCCGCAGGGAAAGGGCCCACCTCAGCCTCCTAGGAAGGGGGACTGCCTTCCTGGTGCTCAGCAAGGAGCAGAACCCTGAGGTCCCCAAAAGCAGAGGCCAGGCGAGCAGTGGGCCTAAGAGAGGCAGAGGAGGGGCTGAGGGGTGAGCAGCCGAGGACGGGAGAGGGAGGGGAGCACCAGTGTTAACCCCGCGGGGGCCAGGCCACAGCTGTGGGTTATTTTGGGGTGGAGGGGGGCTATTCTGAGCGCTGATTGAGCCAGCTGCTTGGGAAAGGGCAGGGGAGAGGAGGGCAAGGAGGAGCCAGGATTTGGGAGGGAGGGGCCTGCCCAGAGCCCCTGCTCCATTCCCCGGAAGACAGCAGCCTGGGATCTTTGGGAAGGACAGACGGACGGAGGGGAGGAGGGAGGGGCTGAGGCCTCCAGGCAGGAGTGGGGTGTGGGCCTTTCCCCTACCCTGGCTTTCTGAGGGGTGGATAGGCCTGTGCTACCATGGCAACCAAACAGTGGCTGACTGACAGCCAGGAGAGAACTCTCCCCTGTCTGGACCCTCACCCCTTCAGGGAGCCCCCAGTGCAGGACCAGCACCTCCCCATGCCCTCTCTCCCTCCGACCAGGACCCAGGCGCCTGGGCTTCTGGCCCGTGCACCCCAGGCAGCCGGTATTCAACAGGGGGCAGTGGAGGCAAAGCTATCTTTCCTATCATTTACTCAATTGCTCTGGGCAGGATGCCAGGAACCCCCCTCCCCAGCTCCGCACAGCTGTGCCCCCCAACCCTGACCCGTGACTCACGGAGAATGGGGAGACAGGGACAGGAGTGAGGGTGAGCCGGGGTTGTGCTGGGGTGAGGGCCAAGGCCTGGGGGGACCTTCTCTCCCGAGGACACTTGCTAATTTCTCTTCGTTCTCTCTCCCCACACACCTGACCCCTTTTCCCTCTTTCATTTTTTCCCTCACTTTTTCTTCCTTTTATTTCTGCTCCCTCCTGCCACTCGCCTTCCTGGCTGGCCTTTCATGTCTGTGCCCGGCACCTCCCTGGCGGGGTCTCGCTATTTCTGTCTTCCTGTGCATTGGCTCTGTTCGGCCACTCTGTCCCCATCGCTGTGTGCACCTGTCTCCTGGGGCCCCGGGGTCTGTCTCGGCCCCACTTGCTCTCCATCTCCCTCCCTGTCCAACCTGGCCTCTCATCTCTCCTGCCTCCCTGTCGTCCTCTCTCCGCTGGTCCTGCCTCCACCCTGCCTGTCACTCTGAGCCTGTCCACCCCGTCTGTTCTCCCTTCTATCTCTCTGGCCGACCCTCCCTTCCTCTCCCCCCTGCTCCTATTCGGTCCCCTCCATTCCTGCTGCCTTTCCCCCTGACCTCGGACTCGCCCCCTGACCCCATTACTCATTCCCACTCTCGCCGGCTTTGGGCCCGGGTCCCCCACGCCTCTTCTCCCTCTCTCCCCGTGCCCCTCATCGCCACTGCACTGGGGCTCCCTTCCACCTCTGCCGCCGTCCTTCCGCCTCCCTGCGCCTCTGCCTTGGTCTCTGTCTCCCTCTGCCTGCGACTCTCCGGTTTCGGTGTCTCTCCCCGGTGTCTCTCTCCCCGGTCCCTGTCCTACCTGTGCCTCTCCCTCCAACTCGCTGGCCCTTGCCTCTCTCCATCCGCTCTGCCCTCTACCTCCCCATCCGGATCGCTCGCTCCTCTGCTGTCTCACCCCCCGTTTCTGTCTCCCTCTGTCCCGTCCCGTCCCGTCCCGTCCGCCCCCCTCGCAGGGGCCGCCCGGCGGGGTCCGCAGGCGATGCGCCGCGCCGGGGGACCCGGCGGCCCTCGGGGCCCCGCTAGGATGCTGCTGCTGCTCGCACTGGCCTGCGCCAGCCCCTTCCCGGAGGAGGCCCCGGGGCCGGGAGGGGGCGCCGGGCCGGGCGGGGGCGCGGGCGGGGCGCGGCCGCTCAACGTGGCGCTCGTATTCTCGGGGCCCGCGTACGCGGCCGAGGCGGCGCGCCTGGGCCCGGCGGTGGCGGCGGCCGTGCGCAGCCCGGGCCTGGACGTGCGGCCGGTGGCGCTGGTGCTCAACGGCTCGGACCCACGCAGCCTCGTGCTGCAGCTCTGCGACCTGCTGTCGGGGCTGCGCGTGCACGGCGTCGTCTTCGAGGATGACTCGCGCGCGCCCGCCGTCGCGCCCATCCTCGACTTCCTGTCGGCCCAGACCTCGCTCCCCATCGTGGCCGTGCACGGCGGCGCCGCGCTCGTGCTCACGCCCAAGGTGCGCGGGGGCCCGCCCTGGAGGGCGGGGCCGTGGGCGGGGCCGTGCTTCTGGGATCGAGGTATGCCTAGAAGGGTCCGAGGATGGCGGGCCACGACCGGAGCGCGGGTAGGGCGTAGGCCCCATCACTCCAGATGGGATAGGAGTAGGATCAGGGGTCGGCGAGGGGAGGAGTCAGTTGGACAGGAATGAGTGAAGTTTGGTGGGGACCAGGGTCCAGGACAGCCCGGACCAGGTACTGGAGGCCCAACCAGTCTAGACGTCTACAGAGGACCAGGGCATTCCAGCAAAAGCAGGAGTCTGAGAAGGAGTCTGCACGAGAGGTGGATGAGGATAGGAAAAACCAGGGCTAGAAGAAGAGCAATATAAGGGGAGACTAGTTGGGCGAGGGGCGTGCCCAGTGGTGAGGGGCGTGACTACCGCAGAGATAGGCCCTCGCAGGGGATAGAAAGGGGTCTGGGAGTACATCTTGGGAAAGGATTCTGTCCAGCTGTGGGTGTGGAAAGCGGGAAAATGAAGGCCTACGTGGGAGAAGGCCAGTCAATGAAAGGTCAGAGTCAGGAGCTTGCAGGGCAGAGGAGTAGGAGCCTGGAGCTGGTATGGCTTGCACAAAGATCGCCTCCCAAAGGCACAGGAGAAGCTAGTTTGTAGCGGACTAGAGCAAGCCAGATCTGGGGACTGTAAGTGAAGGCCAAGAGGTGGGGCTTGAGAAATGGTGGGGTCTATTAGGGGTGGAGCCAGTGGAAGAATGAGGTGTGATTCGCTGGTCGATGGAGCCACCTGAATGGGTGGAACCCAAATTGGCCAGTTTCTTGCTGCGATGGCAGATGGCTTTGTGACTGAGTCATTATTGCATGCTGGGATTCGTAGTTCTCCTGTCCAAGGCCTTCTGGGAAAGACCTCTGGCCCAGCTTTCTCATTCTCTTTGGTGTGATGTCCACCGAATTGTGGGCAGAGCTGTAAACCTAGGAGGTGAACATATTATTTCCTGGCTGCCCTTCGTCCTGTCAAGTGTAGTCCACTCCATTTCACTGGGCACCATGGTCCACTCAGCGTACATTCTGCTCCCTTCAGGGAAGCTTAGTCCCCTTGCTACCCCTGGATGAAGAGAGTAGAACTCACAGTCCCATCTGCATGCTGCTGACTGCAGGACACACATTCCTCTTCACACACTTACGCTGCTGAAAAGGGCAAGGTGCCCACCCTCTGATTGCATGCCCAGAGACCTTCTGTCCTCTGCATGTATGATCACAGGCACGTGCCTAGTGTGACAAAGTCCACTGCATCGCAGGAAGACTGGTCGAGGGCTGATTTTATGCCAGGGCCACTTTAGGTTCTGGAAAATAATACTGAGATGTGGGGGAATAAGGCCCTGGTTTATGGAGCTTGGATTTAAGACAAGAGAAGCCACAGATAATAAACTTTGTCCCGGAGGAAACTGGGAGGATGCTGTAATAACTAATGCAGGGGATTCAGAAAATGTCACTCAGAAGAGGCTTGACTGGACATGAGGAACGGGAGGGGTGTGCCAGGCACAGGGGAGCTGCAGAAGGTGTCCTGGGGAAGAGTGACAGTAAAAGGCAAAGGTCCTGAAGCCAGGAAGAACTTGGTGTATTGGAGGAAGAGCAAAGACAGGTGTGGGTGGAGCCAACAAGGTGCTGGGAATGGCAGGAGATGTGATCTGAGCCCAGTTCACGCAGGGCCTTCTGGGCCTCAGAGATGACTTTGGCTTCGATTCTAAAGCAGAACCATTGGAAAGTGCTCACTGAGATGTGATCCAACTAATATTTTCAGATGATCACTGAGCCTGCTGTTTGGAGAACAGGCTGGAAGATGCAAGAATAGGAGCGGAGATGGGTTGGAAAACCGTAGGAGTCTAGGCAAGAGAGAAAGCAGTGGCAGTGAGGTCGTGACAATGGTGGCAGGTGAAGCAGACAACCGGGTTATGTTCAGATGTAAAGCTGAGAAGCCTTGGAAAAGGCCTGAGTGTTTGTGGGCATGAAGGAAAGAAAAGGGATCTAAAAAGAGAATGGAAGAAAGACGGAACTGGCTTGAAGCAGGTAGAGGAGCCCAAAAATTGTATTTTGCTAGGTGTTGGTGACATACACCTGTGATCTGTAGTCCCAGATACTTGGAGGCTGAGGCAAGGGGATTGAAAGTTTGAGACTAGCTTGGACTAGTTAGCAAGAGCCTGTCTCAAAATAAAAAAATAAAAAGAGTCGAGGATTTAGTTCAGTGTAAGAGCCATGCTGGGCTTGATTTCTAGTACCACTCCCCCCCAAAATCAGTTTGGGGTATGCTAATTTTAAGATATTCTTGAAAATCCAAGGGGAGATGTTGATTAAACAGGGGAATAGGTTTGTTTGGAGCTCATGAGAGTGGCTGGTACTGGGAATAGAAGCCATCAGGATGACCTGCCACATCCAGTGAAATTTTCTGCAATGACCAATATACTACATATCTTCTCTGTCCAGTAAGACAGCCACAAGCCCCATGTGGCTGTCAAAATCTTAGTGAGTGTTTGACAGAACTTAACTCAGTTTTCAATTTTACTGACTTTTAATGAATTAAATTTGAATAAATACATATGGCCACCATATTGGACAGTGTGTAGGGAAACAGTATGTAAACCTGTATGCCGGAATGACCTAACTAGAGGACAGAGAAGAAAAGAGAAGGGGGGGGGGTTTACATTCCTACATTGTGAATTTAGCATTCTGAAGAAAGATCAGAAGATAGAGGAGGAGAGGCTGACAAAAATCAAAGGGAAAAGTCCACTCCTTTTGGAGCTAGGTACTCACACTGCATGCTGGGAGTGTAGTCTTCTTTGCCGCCCAGAGCACAGTCCCTCTCTGTGCATTCTGGGAGTTGTAGTTTACTTAGTGGTTGCTGGGTATATTAATGACATGATGTTAGCTATGGCACAAATACCATCAAAATCACTCACTGCAGCTCAACCCAGTACTGAGGTTCTTTCTCATTCTTATCAAATCCAAAAAGGGGTCTTGATTGAGCTGGCTCTGTTCCACATGGTGACTCAAACTGAGGCTGCCTTCCTCCTGTGGCACTGAAATCCTGTAGGATTTCAGAGTCCTTTGAGTCTGTCCTTAAATCAGAAGTGTAAAGTTCATGTGGGAGAGTCTTTTTATTTTTAATTCTTTTAAAAATTTCATTTATTTTACTTTCTTTATTGAGACAGGGTCTCACTAACGTAGTTCAGGCTGGCCTTGAACTTGCAGAGATCCTTCTGACTCAGGAGGCTGATGACCCCTTTGTCCCCGCAGGAGAAGGGCTCCACCTTCCTACAACTGGGCTCCTCCACGGAGCAGCAGCTTCAGGTCATCTTCGAGGTGCTGGAGGAGTACGACTGGACATCCTTTGTGGCAGTGACCACGCGTGCCCCCGGCCATCGCGCCTTCCTGTCCTACATCGAGGTGCTGACCGACGGCAGCCTGGTGGGCTGGGAGCACCGCGGGGCTCTGACACTGGACCCGGGCGCGGGAGAGGCCGTGCTGGGCGCGCAGCTTCGCAGCGTCAGTGCACAGATCCGGCTGCTCTTCTGTGCACGCGAGGAGGCCGAGCCCGTGTTCCGAGCCGCGGAGGAGGCCGGCCTCACGGGGCCTGGCTACGTGTGGTTCATGGTGGGACCCCAGCTGGCCGGAGGCGGGGGCTCGGGGGCCCCCGGGGAGCCCCTTCTTCTGCCAGGAGGCGCCCCACTGCCAGCAGGGCTGTTTGCAGTGCGCTCTGCGGGCTGGCGGGACGACTTGGCCCGGCGCGTGGCAGCTGGGGTGGCCGTGGTGGCCAGAGGGGCCCAGGCCCTGCTGCGGGACTACGGCTTCTTGCCTGAGCTAGGCCACGACTGCCGCGCCCAGAACCGCACCCACCGCGGGGAGAGTCTGCATCGGTGAGCGTGAGCGGAGGCCGGGGGAGGGGCCTGGCGCGGGCAGAGGCCGCACCCCAACCTAACCGCACCCATACCCTAAGTCCCATCCCTTGTCTGAACCTCAGGATCCTGTTCTATAAAATGAATGTAAGAAGCGTGATGAGACAAATATGTTGAATGTTTAATTTTTCACGCCTGTGAGCCCAGCACTGAGGTAGGAGGATTGCTGTGGGTTCCAGGCCAACCTGAACTACAGAGGGAGACCCTGCCTTGAAAAAGAAAAAGAAAAGAAATAATTCTGTAGAAGACACGTTGCCATTAGCTAGCCCCCACACACACACACAATCGCTTTGAGCACATTTGCCCCCCCCCACCCCGTTCTTCCTGCTCTCTGAAGCAGCTCTGAAGTTTTCTTTCATCAGAGGATTCGTTGCAAAGCTGTGGCTGCCACAGGGTCCTGAATCGATTCAAGAGGTTTAACTTTCCGGTCATTTTGACTTTGAGGAAGAGTTAGAGGTCACGAGTGTCAGACCCAGTGAATGAGTACACTGTTGTGTTCTCACAAGCCTGCCGGCCCTTGTCACTTGGCAGTACCTAAGTGATTTAAGGACACTCTTCCAGAATTGCTTTGGAAAGTGGCAAGAGCATTGGGGGAAGTGTGTGGGAAGTGGAGGGTGAGGGAAGATTTTGAGGGGGATTAATGGTAATAGGATTTTACTGTAATAAAAAATTTTTAAGTTTAAACATTCAGCATATTTCTCAAGCATCCCTTTTAACTGAGTTTATTTTGGGATTAAATCAGGAAATTGGGAAAGCACCGGATTTATTGTGAATGTATGACTGTATTTCATGACTTAAGAAGCAGAGTATTTCACTTTTTTTTTTTTGAGACAGGGTCTCGTTTTATAGTTCAGGCTGGCCCTGAGCTCACTATATAGCCCAGGCAAGCCTTGAACTCAGCAATCCTCCTGCCTCTGCCTCCTGAGTGCTGGGATTACAGGCGTGAGTCACCACGCCCAGCACCACTGTGGTATGTGGTATTGATGGCTGGTGGGCGTGAGTCACCATGCCCCGCATTGTATGTGGCTACCAGATCGAACTCAGGACCTTGTGCTTGCGAGGCAGGCACCGGAACCACTGAGCTAAATCTCTGGCCCAGAGTATTTCACATTTTAAAGTCTTTGAAATCAAGATGTATCTTATAATAGATGGCTTATCATGTTTTAATTGGTTTACCATAGCTTTTTTTAATTTTTTTTTTTAAGATAGGATCTTGCTATGTAGTCTAGGCTGGCCTCAAACTCACAGTAATCCTCCTGCCTAGGCCTCCTGAGTGGGAGATTGTGGGTATACAGCACAATGACTCACTACATCTTATAATTTAGATAGGCTCCTAGTTGGATTGTAAAGTGAGCTTCAGTAACAAAAAGACCCAATGATCCAGTGTCTTAGAGAAGTAGAACTGGGTTCCTCTTTCACATGACAAGACAACCTAGAGGTGAGTGGTCTGGATCACCAGGACCCAAAGATCACCTACTTGTTGCTCTGGCATCTCCCCACAGTCTAAACTGGGTTCTGAGCCTCACTGAAAGGCCTACCTAGCTCTTGGGAAAGGAGAAAGAGGAAGAGGGGAGCAAGAAGTTTCCTTTTAAGGGAAGTGAAAGGAGCAGGTCTCACATCCTATTGGTCAGAATGCAGTCATGTGGTCGGGACTCAGTTGTTGGTTACAGCAACCTCCATTCTGATTGGCTGATTCGGTATGCACTGATTGTTAGAGAATCTGAATACAACCTCTGCCCTCGCCTGGGTTAACTGCAGGAAGCCTGGGAAGTGCGGACTTTAGTTCTAAGGTCATGTCCTCAGTTTGCATATTATGATGTTTTTGGTGGAAAACAGCATCTGCATCATAGGGAAGCTGTGAGTGTAGGGAACTGAAGAGTTTGGTGATAGAACAGTGGGAGGAGAGGCCATTAATCCTGAAATGAGTTGAGTTTGGGAGGTGGTGATGGGTGAGGAAGACCTAGGGAAGGAGAATTGAAAACTGTTGGGGATCTGGATCCCAGAACACCCGCCAGGAACTAGGGCCCATGCTGGGTGCTGGGAACAGAGAGATGAATAAGACCACAGGCTTCTTCAAAGAACACAAGGTCCTGAAGAGATGGCAGCCAGGGATGGGAATAATGACAGTGCAGTGTGACGCTTGCAGTAATGGAGGTGGCACCAGCCTTGCGGAAGCCCGGGGAAGGTTATGAGCAAGGGCGGTTCCGGTTTCAAGGAGCTGAATCTCAACTCAGGTTCTTTAGGGGAAAGGGCCTTACTGGAAAACATGCACAGAAATGCAGTGATTAGGAATGGAGGCCAAGCCACTGTCATCTCTTTCTGTCTTTCCAACTCTCCCTTCCTCTCTCTCGCTCTACCTCTCAGGCTTGCCTCTCCTGGGCTGTTCACTTTTTCATCTAGAATCTTGTTCCCCCCCCCAAATTTCTGCCTTTCCTGGCTACCACACAGCCCTCTATTGTCAGAGTTAAAATTTCATCTCAAGAAAGGATTTAGCTCAGTGGTTCCTGCATCTTCTTTGCAAACTCAAGGTCCCAAATTCGATCCCCAGTACCACCTAGCACAATGCTGGGCATGGTGGCTCACTCCTGTCATCCCAGCACTCGGGAGGCAGAGGCAGGAGGATTGCTGAGTTCAAGGCTTGCCTGGGCTACATAGTAAACTCAGGGCCAGCCTGAACTACAAAGTGAGACCCTGTCTCAAAAAAAAAAAAAAATAGGAAAGGAAAAGAAAGAAAGGACTCTGATTGGTCTAAAGCAGGACACGCATGTCAGGGCTCACCTGTCATCCACCCATTCATTGAACCACCTTTTACTTACTGAGAATGTACTGTGCACCAAGCCTGCTGTAGGGCCAGAGGACTAGCATGAAACAATCTCTGCTTTCAGAGAAGTTATAGGCCAGTGGGGAGAGAACCAGTGAACAAAGACAAAAATATAAGCAGCTGGGATCTTCGGAGAGGAAAATAAAACAAAAAGATGGGCTAGAAGGGCCTATGGGATGGACTAAGTGGATCGGCAAAGGCCATTCTGGCTATTATTATTATTATTATTATTATTTTGGTACCAGGGATCAAACTAGGGACCTTGCACTTGAGAGGCAGACACCAGAACCACTGAGCTATATCACTGGCCCTCTCAAAGGCCATTCTGAGTAAGTGAAAGTTAGAGGATAAAAATTGGATATGCTGGGCATGTTGGTGGTGGTCACACCTGTGACAACAGGAGAGCGAGAGACTGAGGCAGGAGGATTATCATGAGCTCGAGGCCAGGGGCAGCATAGTTCAAGGCCACTGTGGAATATATAGTGAGACTGACTCAGAAAAAAAGAATAATGGGAAAAAACACGCATTGGTAGATCCTGTGAAGGGAGAGGGGTCAGAAGGTGAAAGCCCCTGGGATGGAACTGTCCGGGAGCCTGAACGAATAGTCAGAGAGTTCTCAGAAAGGTGAGGGTGCCAGGGAGACGGGGCATCGGCAGGGGCGAAGGTACGGCGTGACAGCTGGGCAGACAACGGGACCGCACAGTAGGGAACAGGCCAGGCCAGCGGAATTCGGGGCATGGGGCAAGGCCAGGGAGATGCACATGGCCAAGCCTTTGCCTCCAGTGCCAGCTTGGAGGGCTCAAACTGTTCCAGGGCCCCAGGAGCCCTGGGCAGCCATGAGCAGGGACGAATGGAGCAGCTGGGACCGATGGAGGCTAGAAGGCAGGCTGGAGGCAGAGCTGAGGTCCAGGAGGCCTGTGAGGAAGGTGGGAGGGGATGAGACTTGGGGACAGAGGAGGAAGACGGAGGCTGAGAGTTCAGCCCACTGACTGGGTGCGCAAAGTGGCAGTGAAGATGTCAGGGCAGCCAGGGCCCCCAGGGGGCCTCTTCCCAGCAGAAGGACATTTGGAGCTGAGTCTGTGGCATGACAGAGTTGGTCATGGTGGGGTTTCCAGTCAGAGACAACAGCATCCGTAAATGCCTAGAGACAGAAAATTAACTTGACAGGTTCAGGAGACACTGCCTTCAGTACTGATTCCATCAAAGAGGGTTTTCGGAGCCGAGCATGGTGGCACACAGTCAGCACTTGGGAGACCAAGGCAGGAGGATTCCAAGTACAGGGCCAGCCAGGGCTATACAGCAAGACCCTGTCTCCAACAAACAAACAAGTAAAGCCAAGCAAACCGAGACATGGTGGCATATGGCTGTAATCTCACACCCTGGAAGGCTGAAGCAGGAGGATCAAAAAGTTTGAGCACAGCCTAGGCCACCGAGTGACTTAGTGAGACCCTACTTCAAAATTTAAAAAAATAAAATAAAATAAAAGGGTTTTGGGGTGGGAAACAATTAGAGACAGTGTTTGAAAGGCAGAGCCACAGCATGCAAGGTCTCTCAGTCCTCGGTACCAAGCTAAGGGCACAGGACCATGGCCAGAGGGTGCCGGGCGGCAGGGAGGAGCATGTTTCTGAGACATCAGAGGAGAAGGAGCTGAGATTTCACTCACCAGCAGGGACTGGGCAATGGAAAAGAGGTTTGCCCAGCCGAGGTGTCCTCACGCCCCTGCATGTCTCCCGGGTAGGTACTTCATGAACATCACCTGGGATAACCGGGACTACTCCTTCAATGAGGACGGCTTCCTGGTGAACCCCTCCCTGGTGGTCATTTCCCTCACCAGAGACAGGACTTGGGAGGTGGTGAGTCACGGCCCAGACTGCAGGCAGGGGAGAGGGCTGGACTCCGGGCCCTGGCAAGGGAGGGCGCAGGACTTGGACTGTGGGGCTGTGGGGCTGTGGGACAGGCTCTTAGGTCTGAGGGTGGAGCCTGGGCCTGGACCCCTAGGACCAAACAGAAGGCTCAGTCAGGCTCCTGCATCTGGAGGAAGAAGGAGCTGCTGGTTCCTGGAGCCCTGACTCCTAGATGTGAGGGGGAGGAACAGGGAGGCCAGGCCTCTAGCCACGCAAGGTTTGCCCGACCCAGGTTCCCTTTCCGTCACCCAGAATGCCTGTCCCCCAAGGGAGACTAACTGTCCTCCTCTCTGTCCAAGGTGGGCAGCTGGGAGCAGCAGACTCTCCGCCTCAAGTACCCTCTGTGGTCCCGTTATGGCCGTTTCCTGCAGCCTGTGGACGACACGCAGCATCTCACGGTGGCGACGCTGGAGGAGAGACCCTTTGTCATTGTGGAGCCTGCGGACCCCATCAGTGGCACCTGCATCCGAGATTCGGTCCCGTGCCGGAGCCAGCTCAACCGAACCCATAGGTGACTTGCAGCTTCGAAACTCTCCTCCCGTGAAGGCCCAGTCTTGGCCCCAGCCCACAAAGCCCTCCAGTTTGGTGACTTGGGGTGCCTCGGGTTCCCCAGGAAGCGCTAACCAGAGTTTCAACCTCTGCTGTCATCACGGGGGGGGGTCTAAGAGTGGGGTCCCTAGCTCCCCAAGCCTGGTCTCTCCCCACAGCCCTCCACCAGACGCCCCCCGCCCGGAAAAGCGGTGCTGCAAGGGCTTCTGCATTGACATTCTGAAGAGACTGGCGCACACCATCGGCTTCAGCTACGACCTCTACCTGGTCACCAATGGCAAACATGGGAAGAAGATCGATGGCGTCTGGAACGGCATGATTGGGGAGGTGAGACTGGCGAATGCGCTCGCGCCCTCCGGGGGCGGGGCCGAGAACAGAGGGGCGTAGCCAATAGGAAGGCGCTGTTTCAGGGGGCGGGGAGTGGGTGGAGCCTTAGAGTAAGCGGGGGCGGGGCCAGGTATCAGGGTCGAGCCAGAAAGATGCTAGTAGAACTGACTGTCCTGCTGGGGTTAGGGCGGGACCTCTGCGTGGGAGCGGGGCAGTGGCCCACCCCAGGAAAGGGGCTGGCCGGCCTCTGCGGGCCAGGAGTCCTGAGCCGGCTTCCCTGGCCTCTCCTTACTTCCACCCAGGTGTTCTACCAGCGTGCAGACATGGCCATCGGCTCCCTCACCATCAACGAGGAGCGCTCTGAGATCGTGGACTTCTCTGTGCCCTTCGTGGAGACAGGCATCAGTGTCATGGTGGCCCGCAGCAATGGCACCGTGTCCCCATCCGCCTTCCTTGGTAAGCTGGGGCCCCGGGACGGGGAGTCAGACTTAACAAGCATGGAGCGACTGTCCCTAACCTGTGTGATCAGAAACCCGGGTTCCGAAGGGTGTGGTGGTGCATGCCTGTAATCCTGGCACCAAGGTGGCTGAGGCAGGAGGATCTCTAACAGTTCAACGCCATAGTGAGACTACATAGTGAGACTCCATGTGACTCCAGGGAAGTCACACCGTTTCTGAGCCCACATTCCCCAATCTTTAAAATGGGAGAAATAACTTCCCTTCTCAGAACGGATTTTTTTTTTTTTTTTTGAGACAGGGTCTCGCTTTGTAGTTCAGGCTGGCCTGAGCTCACTCTTCAGCCCAGGCAAGCCGCCGCGAACTCAGCAATCCTCCTGTCTCTGCCTTCCGAGTGCTGGGATTACAGGCATGAGCCACCACACCCGGCACTGTGGTATGTGGTATTGAGCGCTGGTGGGCGTGAATCACCACGCCCAGCATTCTATGTGGTTACTGGGGATCGAACTCAGGACCTTGCGCTTGCGAGGCAGACGCCGGAACCACTGAGTTAAATCTCCGGCCCTCTCAGAATGGATTTTATTGTGGAGTGGAAGACTGAACTCAGGCCCTCTCTTGCTGGATGGTACTCGGCCAGCCCTGCTTTTGTATTCAGAGTTAGTCTTTTCTCTGAAATCGAGGCTTCCAAATTGTGTACACTTTGGGCTTCACAAAAGCCAAGCCTTCCACTGTGTCTGAGAATGAGATGAAGAGCAGAGATTAGCACCACTCCAGCACATTAGAAGCACTCAAGTTACCCATCCGTGGCACTGAGCCCCGCTACATGCCAGGCTCTGGGGCGCTTCTTGAGATGGGTGGGTGAGCAGGACAGACAGATCCCTGCCCTCTAGGAGCTCCAAGACAGAAAGGAAATGTAAACAGGCACACAGGCCATTCCACTGGTGCCAGACACTATGAGAAAGGAAGGCAGGCTGGAGAGATGGGGGGCAGGGGGGCAGCAGGCAAAGGCTGAGAGGGAGGCGCAGATCTTGCAGGACCCCGGATGCTCCCAGAAGTCTGGGTTTTGCTTCGACTGCAGTGGCGAGGCTCCAGCTCTAGAAGACAGTGTGGGGACCTAAATCACAGCTCAGCCACTGGTGGCCCTGTGGGAGCCGGAGGCTGGCGATGAGGCTGCTGTGAGGTCCACACCAGAGAAAGGATGTTGTGTGCGGTAGGAAGGTGGCACTGGGGTGAGAGAAGCAGCCATACCCAGGATGTGGATGGGAACTGACCCCAGAGGGGCTGACAGCTCTGTGGTAGATTGGGTAGAAATCCGGTCTGCCAAGCTGGGAAAGTCGAGAGAGGTATGCACGGGCCCCAGGGTGACAGCCGCATCAGTGCCCACTTCTCTCCGAAGTCGGAGCGGAGCTCCCAGGAAAGGAGGAGATAGAAGAAGCGTCCCTTCTGGTGCATTTTATTTTCTGCACATGTGCATGTACGCACATGCGCGCGCACACACACACACACACACAATGTGTCCCTGGCACCTTTCTCTTGCACCACAGTCTTGGCAGGGCACACCGAGGAGAAGCTTGGTGTTGAGCCCGTCCCTCCAGGCAGCGCAGGGCAGGGTGGTGACAGCTCCCCATATGTGCCCGACCAAGTTACCCAGGAGAGGTGCCAGGCAGTCCTAGGATGCTGCAGCGACAGTCCAGGGTGGTGACCTTGCCGTGACAGGGATGGTCGTGGCAGTGTGTGCCTACTTAGCCCTGGGAGGTGGAATCTCTGAGTTCCATGAGGCGTGCATGGCGGACTGTCTGGTGGGCGGGCAGGGGACATCTCTGGCAGGGAGCAGAGATGCAGGAGGGAGCTGCAGCTCGATGGTGGTTAGAGTGGCCCAGACACTGATGTGGCCTAGAGAGGAGGCAGGACAAGGCTGAGGGGCAAGGACTTTGTCCTAGGGGTTCTGGGGAGCCGAGGCAGGGTTCAGGGGAGGGTCGCCTCTCAGCCAGGTGGGGGCTGACCGGAGCCAGATGGTCCCGGGAGATGAAGTATGTGAGATGTTAGCCATGTGAATGGAGCAGCCATGACCCACGGGCCGGAGGAGGGAGTTGGCAGAGGGACCAAGTGGCCTGGGACCGGACGGGTGTGGAGCTCCTGACATAGCCCAGGAGCTGGTCTGGGCAGGGTAGGACATAAGTAGTCTGGAGGATCGGGTCTGAGGCCCAGATAATATTTAGAAAAAAGCTGAGATTGGGTGTTAAAAACCAAAGAAATGGGGCTGATGCAGGCTGTAATCTTAGCACTCTGGAGGCTGAGGCAGGAGAATTTCCATGAGTATGGAGGTCATACTCATCATGGCAATGAGTTACATACTGGGTTAGGTACCAAGGTCAAGTCACACACGCACACACACAAATGAGTGTGATGGCTCTGAGAAAAACTGGCTCCCAGGCTTCTGTGTGGGCCACAGGGCTGCCCTAAGACTGAGAACTAAGACAGCATCAGGTCTGGCTGACTGCCAGACCCGAACTTCCTTTGCACATCATTGTGTCCTCCTGTCCTTTGCTTGGCCAAGCCATGACACTACCTCCCTTGTCCCTAGAGCCCTACAGTCCTGCTGTGTGGGTGATGATGTTTGTCATGTGCCTCACCGTGGTCGCTGTCACCGTTTTCATCTTTGAGTACCTCAGTCCCGTGGGCTACAACCGCAGCCTGGCCACGGGCAAGCGTGAGTCCCTTTTCTTCCCCTCCCCCACTGTGCAGCACCCTGACTGCAAATGGAACTACATTTCCCAGCAGGCCTCAGGGGCACCCAAGGCCCCAAGGGCCATTGGAAACTGCAGTTCTTTTTGCTCTCTCATCGAGCAGAAGGGATTTGGGGTCCATGTCCCCATCCTGGCCCCTTGCAGGCCCTGGCGGCTCAACATTCACCATTGGGAAATCCATCTGGCTGCTCTGGGCCCTGGTGTTCAATAACTCGGTGCCTGTGGAGAACCCCCGGGGAACCACCAGCAAAATCATGGTGCTGGTGTGGGCCTTCTTCGCTGTCATCTTCCTCGCTAGCTACACAGCCAACCTTGCCGCCTTCATGATCCAAGAGGAGTATGTGGACACCGTGTCCGGGCTCAGTGACCGCAAGGTGTGTAGAAGGAGAAGGGGTGGCTGTGGTTGGAGCGCACAGAGCTGGCCAGAGGAGAGGCAGTCTGGGGATCCCTCCTGAGAGGAATTCCAGAATGGAATGTTCTGGAAGGCTGATGTGTTTCATGATGAACTCTTGAATAAATGTTCCTCGGGAAAAAGGTCATTCCAGTGTTCTAGGAGCACTATCACCAAATAGGATATTCTAGACCAGTTTGGTTCCCAAACACTAAGACTAGGAGGTTATTTATTTATTGGTACCAAGGTTTGAAACCAGGGCCTTTGAAATAAGCTGCATCTTCCAGCCCTTTTTAAACATTTTAAATTTTGGGCGAGGCAAAGTGTCTCATCCCTATAATCTCAGTACTCAAAGGGCTAAGGTAAGAGGATTGCTGAGAGTTCAAGCCCAGCCTGAATTATACAGTGAGAGCCTGACTCAAAATAATAATAATAATTTTCAGACAGGATTTCACTAAGTTACTAGGTTGTCCAGGCTAGGCTCAAACTTGGCATTTCCTTCCTCAGCCTCCCAGAGTGCTGGGACAATAGGCATGCGCCACCATGCCTGACTCAAAGGATCAGTTTCTGAAACTTTAATTCACCAAAGATTAGCGCTTTAGTAAAATACAAAACAAATTACTAGAAAAGTCAAATAAAATTTAAAGCTAAAATATACAAAAGTCAACCCAAAATTTTTATTCACTGGATTCAACAAATGTAGAACTATCCTGTCACATCGATCCAGATGCCCCATCTCTTGATTTCTGCACTTACCTCGTGGTTCTCACGAAGTGTTCAAGGACCATCAGGCACACGTGAGACGGGAGGGGGTCCCCAGTCATGACCTGTGAGAGGGGTGAGAAGTCAACTCGGGGTTGCAATAAGCATTTTTCCAAGACAGTGGAGCAGTATAGACATAGATCCTGTTGACTGGCTCTTACACGGGATGGAGGACAGTGGTTTTATGAAGCTTTTAGTAATAAACACACCTGATCCTGGCCCAGCGCACACCCATCTGGCTGCGGGGACCACAAGAAGTTGGGGGAGACGCCTTAGTAACTCTGCCTTCCGCCCTAGTTCCAGCGGCCCCAGGAGCAGTACCCGCCCCTGAAGTTTGGGACGGTGCCCAACGGCTCCACGGAGAAGAACATCCGCAGCAACTACCCCGACATGCACAGCTACATGGTGCGCTACAACCAGCCCCGAGTGGAGGAGGCACTGACGCAGCTCAAGGCAGGGTCAGCGCAGACTCGGGCGGGCGCGGCGAGAGGGGCGGGAGGGCGGTGCCCGCACAGTGAGGTTGGGGATTCCGGGCCCCTGGGGAGGGGGCGGGGATCCGCCCCGGCTCCGCTCCCTTCCTACCTCTGTGACCTTGGGGAAGTATTTGAACTTCCCTGAAGGTTCCTCTTCCTTGGGCTCCTCTTCTTATCGTGATGGTCAGGTCGTTATAACAATTCAGTTAGTGCAGCCATAGAAAACAATATCCAGTACATCAAGGTGTTTGCTGATATTAACATGTTAGATCTCAACACATTAGAATCAGTACTTGGATTATATGTTTTTCTCATGTCAGGTGCCTAAATTTTAGTTAAATTCAGCCCCTAAAATGCAGCTCAAGATGACAGCAAGCCAGGTGTGTGGATGTACACCTATATTCTAGCCTGAGGAATGTTGAGGCAGGAGGATCGCCAAGAGTTTGAGGCCAGCCCAGACTACCTAGGTCCAGACTAGTGTAAACTAACCTGGAGACCTTTGTCTTAAAAAAAAGAAAATTATAGCCGGGCGTGGTGGCTCACGCCTGTAATCCCAGCACTCGGGAGGCAGAGACAGGAGGATTGCTGAGTTCGAGGCTTGCCTGGGCTACATAGTGAGCTCAGGGCCAGCCTGAACTACAAAGTGAGACCCTGTCTCAAAAAAAAAAAAAAAAAATTACAACAAAGCTGAGGGTAGTAGCTTTCTCTCTGTCCCGCCCCACCCCAGGCCAGGCAGTGAAAGAACAGACCACATTCTTGCCTGCCCAGGCCTCAGTGTTTAGAGGCCAGAAATGAGTGATAAACACACCAGTGGAAAAGTTGGCGGGAACACTTCTGAAAGTAAAGAGGAACTAGAGTGGGCTGGGGTGGGGTATATTTGCCAGTGCTTGGGGTGGGCTTTTTTTTTTTTTTGAGACAGGGTCTCGCTTTGTAGTTCAGGCTGGCTCTGAGCTCACTTTGTAGCCCAGGCAAACCGCCGCGAACTCAGCAATCCCTCCTGTCTCTGCCTCCCGAGTGCTGGGATTACAGGCGTGAGCCACCACACCCGGCACTGTGGTATGTGGTATTGATTGCTGGTGGGCGTGAGTCTCCACGCCCAACATTCTATGTGGTCACTGGGGATCAAACTCAGGACCTTGTGCTTGCGGGGCAGGCACCGGAACCACTGAGCTATCCCTCTGGCCCTGGGGTGGGCTTTTTGAAGAGGTAGTAATGTGCAGACCTCTTCAGGAGGTAAGGGCCCTCGCTAGGTGGACTTCCAGGCCTCAGGTAGAGGGTGTGCAAAGTCCCTGGGTGAGCGTGGTTTTGGTGCATTAGGCCTGTGCCTGGAAGGCCATTATGGAAACCATTTTGTCTTGTCAGCCTCCCCAACAGTCCCTCCCTCTCACCCCTCACAGTCCTGTCTGGGACTCTGTCACCCCCATCTTGGTTTTAATTATTGGGCTGTAAGAAAAGGAACCTGGTCAGTCTGTTTTGTTTGTTTTTTTTTTTTGAGACAGGGTCTCGCTTTGTGTAGTTCAGGCTGGCCCTGAGCTCACTGTGTAGCCCAGGCAAGCCTCGACCTCAGCAACCCTCCTGTCTCTGCCTCCTGAGTGCTGAGATGACAGGCTTGAGCCACCACCAAGCCTGGCATTTGTTATGTGTGTGGTACTGATTGCTGGTGGGTGTGAATCACCACACCTGGTACTGTTACATGTGGTTACCAGGGATCGAACCAGGGACCTAGTGCTTGCTAGGCAGGCGCGGGAACCACTGAGCTAAATCTCTGGCTCTGGTCAGTCTGTTTTAAGGAAGATGGGTTGGCACAAGGATACCGGCAAGGCTCAGAATCAACTGCAGAAAGCAGAAATGTGAACGTCGTCTACACAGTTAAAGCTTTTTAAAGACCATCACCTTTGTGTTGGGCAGTGATGATTAGCTGCAAAATATGTACATTTCCTGGTTAAAAGAGCTCAAAGAGACAAGGGGTCCTCTCTTACAATAAGCCCTGAGCTGGCACAGTAACTCACAAACACCACTGACAGTCTGAACTCTGCCAAGGTCACAGCCAGAAATCTTCAAACTCATTTTTGGCTGTGGTCACAAGAAGGCTGCTGACCCTGCATGAAGCACATCCCAGTGCCAGGCAAGGAAGAAGGATAAAGGAAGAGGGTTTTCTGCCCGCAAGGCTTTGGCTTTTAGTGAGAAAAAGAATTTGGCGAGAATTCTGGCTGTTTCTCAAAACCTCTCTGATGGCAACTCCTCGCGGCTAGGGGAGCTGGAAGGGGGTCCCATCAGCCTCTAGCCTCTGTTGTGGAAGAGGGGGAAGGAGCGAGGTGATGTGGTAGCCATGTGACCTGCCAGTCCTGTCCACATAGTGTGTGCCTTTGCCCCCTGCAAGTTCTCTCCTTCCAGCTTTACCTTCTCTGCCCTCCCTCTCCAGTTCTGGGGGCCACACCATCTTGTGTGTCCTCCCCAAGCGCCTTGTTTCTGACACAGAACTGTGGGCACCTTCTCATTGAGAGCCACAGCAAGTGCTGTGCCCTCTGCCCCATGCAGGCCTTCTGGACTTTACCTCCTTCCCTCTCCTCCCCGCAGAGGCACAGTTAACACCATGTGGTTACAGGCTTGGTCATGGCTTTTGTTTAGTGGGGCTCTGGGCAAGGGCCATGTGAACCTTCACAGGGTCTGGTGCAAAAGGACAGCGGGCCAGGTGTGGCAGCACATACCTGTCACTGCAGTGCTCAGGAAGCTGAGGCAGGACAATCCCAAATTCGATCTTACCCTGGTCAACTTAGCAATTTATCAAGACCTTGTTTTAAAAGAAAGGTTAAAAATTAAAAAGGGCCGGGCTGAGGATTTAGCTTAGTGGTTCCAGCGTCTGTCTCACAAGTGGAAGGTGGTACCACATGTCACATTGCCAGGTGTGGATGCTCACACATGTCATCCCAGCATTCGGGAGGCAGAGGCAAGAGGATTGCTGTGAGTTTGAGGATAGCCTGGGCTACGTAGTAAGTTCAGAGCCAGTATGAACTACAAAGACAGACCCTGTCTCAAAAACAAAACAAAACAAAACAATAAAAAGACTGAGAATGCAGCTCAGTGCAAAGGACCTGGCTGGTTCAATCCCCAGTACTAAAGAGTGGAGGGTCACAGAATCACACACCATATGTATTTAAATTTCATAAATCAAACTAGCGAACCGTATTCTGGGCTCCTTGCCACATCAAATATACTATACCTTCCTTTCTTTTTCCTTCTCTCTCTCTTCTTCTGATTTCTTTCTGTCTTGTATAAGTGGGAAGCTGAGCATTGAACCCAGGGCCTTTCCATTGAGCTACACACCCTGCACTTGTTTATTTTGAGCTAGGGTCTTGCTAAATCCAAACTGCCCAGCCGGGGCTCAGACTTGAAGTTCTGCCTCAGTCTCCCAAGGTGATGGGATTACAGGTATGACCACTGTGCTCAAATCTACATTAGCAACCTGAAAGTCCACTATAGTCAATTTAAGAAGCCCAGGGACTCTTTCCTCTCAGGCCCCCTGACAGCCTGACCCTGTCTCTCCCTGAAAGCTGATCCTTCCCTTTTCTAGCTCCCAGGAGCTGCCACATTCTTTGGCTTGTGGGCAGAAGTCACTTGATGTCTGCGATGGGCTCTCTGGCCCCTCCTCCTCTGCAGCGGCCTTGGGCCCGCAGCCCCATCCCCCCCAGGCCTCACATCTCCTAACCCAGCACTTCCTCCTTTTCTCAGCTGCTGCCAGTGAAGGAAACATACACACAGGTTCTGGCTATCAGGGTGTGGCTGTCTGGGACAGGGGCGGGACATGATCTTTCCAGGTGAGACCCCTTTTGGCCCCAGGGACTCCTCTCTTTGGAGTAAGTCCTCAAGAAAACTGGCCTTTAAGCAGAGTGTGGTAGGGCACACCGGTAATCCCAGCACTTGGGAGGCTGAGGCAGGAAGATAGTTGCAAATTCCAGGCCAGCCTCAACTACACAGTGAGACACTGGATCAAAAAAAAAGGCGGGTCGGGCCTGCCAGTGGTGTGGGGTGTCCAATGCGGCCAGAACTGAACGTCTTTCCCACTCTGCATTCAGCCATCCATTCTCTTTGACAAGTATTTATTGGGTGTCTGTGATGCAGTAGGCTGTCTGCCAGGAGCCTAAGTCCCGGTGTACTTGAAGCTTACTTGGGGGAGGGGGGCCACGCAGATATTTTTTAAATCACGCCCTGTGGAGTATCCTGGCTCTTAAGCATGTGGCCGCGAGGATATGCTCTCTGGCCGGCTTCCACGTCGCCCACTGGCTTCCTTTCTCCTGAGAGACAGGTTTTCTCCCTTTCCCCTTAAAGTCCTGGGTGCTCGGGCCCTTTCCACAGCTGTATCCAGGGACGCAGAACAGCGGTGAATTCCAAGGCAGACGGTGCTGGCTTGGAGATGGCTAGGCCCTTACTTGCAGTGGACCCTGGGGAAGACAGTTCGTCTCCTGAGCCTTCATTTTCACCTCCATAAAGGAGTTGGCTAGCGATCTCTGTTTATCACCTAGCTCTGCTACAGGGAATCTGATTGGGCCAGCTCCAGTCAGGTGTCCACAGCAGAGCCTATCAGGGTGGGAACCAATCACGTGGTTGGGAGGACCGTGGCTCTCACCCAGCACAGGATCTCAGGGGTGTGCAGGTTCGTGGGAAGCCGCTGGTTCTTCCCCGTTCAGTGGTGCACATCTGTCATCTCAGCACTCTGGGAGGCTGAGGCAGGAAGATCACAAATTCTAGCCCCATCTTGGCAGCTTAGCAAGGCCTGTCACAAAATAAAATAAAAATTTCTTTTGCTATCTGGGATGGAACTCGGGACCTTGCACTTGCAAGGCAGGTGCCAGAACCACTGAGCTAAATCCCCCATCCTAAAATAATACGTATTTTAAAAGGCTTGGATTTAGCTCAGTGGCACTGCGCCTGCCTGACACGTGCAAGGTCCTGAGTTCGATTGTAGGTACCAAAATAAAAAACAAAACAAAAAACTTTAAAAAAAAAAAAAAAAGGCTGAGGATGGAGCTCAGTGTGAAGGTCGTGAGTTCAACGCTTAGTCTCACCCTCCAAAAAACCTGATAAGATGTTTTATATTGGGGGATACGTATATTATGTCCACAGTGTACTTCCATTTGGGCTCACCTGCAGCAGCTGCCTCGGGCTAGTGGCTGTCACACTGGACAGAGCCTACACAGAACTCATTTTCTCTTCCTCTTCTGGGGTGCTTTTTTGCTCTCCTCCTCTCCGTCCTTTCCCCTGAGAAAATGTCACTCAGGGGTTCCTCGCACCCTGCAGGACAATGCCTCCAGCCTCTTTGGAGAATTCCATCCATTCTGGGGTTCCTCGGGTTCGCCCTGGCATCAAAGTCCCTTTTTACCGATTTAATTCACTTTCTGGTCCATCTCACTTCGGCCGAGTGCTCTTTCCAGCTAGAATCTACAGTATTAGCCAGAGTTGCAACCCACAAAACCTCCCACACAGCAGGGCTTGGGGGGGTGCACGCCTGCAATCCCAGCAATAAGGAAGCTGAGGCAGGAGGATCAAGGTGAGTTTAAGGCCACCCTGAACTACACAGCAAGACCCTGTCTGAAAAAAAAGTGCAGAAAAAAATAAAAGTGAAATTAATTTTCTTAAGATAGCTTACTTTGGGGCCGGAGGGTTAGCTCAGTGGCTCCAGCGCCTGCCTTGCAAGCACAAGGACCTGAGTTTGATCCCTGGTAACCACATATAATGCTGGGCGTGGAGACATGCCCACCAACAATCAAAACCGCATACCACAATGCCGGACGTGGTGGCTCACGCCTGTAATCCCAGCACTCGGGAGGCAGAGACAGGAGGATTGCTGAGTTCGTGGCAGCTTGCCTGGGCACCATAGTGAGCTCAGGGCCAGCCTGAACTACAAAGTGAGACCCTGTCTCAAAAAAAAAAAAAAAAAGCTTACTTAACCCAATAGGTCCAAAATATTCCTCGAACACGACTTGGTACTCAATACAGACATGGCAGCCGCCATTCACCTCCAACTGTCTCAGCACAGTCTGCATTCCAGGCCCTTCCACACACCCCCAGTGTCTGCGCGGCCCGGGGCTGTGCCTCTGCCTGACTCTCCCCTTCCCTCCCTCCACCCCTCATCCAGACATGCTGGCAGCCCTTCCACCGTCCTCCCTTCCCTCCTTCCCTTCCTTGAGTCTCTGGGGCTCAGACAGCAACATCTCAAGGCCTGGGGAGCTGGCCTTCCCGACTGTCCTGATTTTCAGGCAGCAGGAGTGTGACCAGCCAAGCCAACCCCGGGGTATCTGTACCTGCTGTATCCAGACCTCAAGAACCAAGGATATCCATGCGTGTTTTCCCTGTACAGACAGCAGCCTCATCCTGTGCCTTTGCATAAATGTCTTCATCTTTAATTTTTGTTTGTTCGAGACAAAGTGTCACTAGGTCACTACATTGCCCAGGCTGGGCTTGAACTTGCAATCCTCCTGCCTCAGCCTCCCAGACTGCTGGAGTTACTGCCATACTCCATCATGCCCTGCTAATTTTTTTTTTTTTTTGAGAGAGTGTCTTGCTTTGTGGTTCAGGCTGGCCCTGAGCTCACTATGTAGCCCAGGCAAGCCTCGAACTCAGCAATCCTCCTGTCTCTGCCTCCCAAGTGCTGGGATTATAGGCGTGAGCCACCATGCCCAACATTGTATGTGGTTACCAGGATCGAACTCAGGACCTTGCTTGAGTTTGTGAGGCAGGCGCCGGAACCACTGAGCTAAATCTCTGGCCCTGCCCTGCTAATTTTTATCTTTTATAAGACTGTATGAGGAGCCACTGTTGCTGTATGACCCACCCCTGAGTACAGTTAGGAGTGAGAGCTTTACTCTGCCTTCCCAGTGCTGACCACACAGAAGTCTCATGAGTGCACAGCCCTGCACATTTGACCTCCGCTGTATCTCAGGGCTGCTCCCCTTCGTTTCTCCCAGTGCCCCCAGATGGGCCACCCTGGGGACGCATCCTGGCTGTAACAGATCCTGCCAGGCCTTTGCCAGCACACTTTAGCCAATTTACACTCTCATCAGCTGGGCAAGAGTTCTGCTTGTTCTGTGTCCTTGCTGAGGCTGGGCCTCATTCCCACTGTCCTCTTAATTTGCATAGTGTTTATTATGTATTAAGTTCTGTCCTAACTCACTGAAGTCATGATCTGCCTCGCTCTTTGCCAAGGTGCCCGGTTTGGGGTTTTTTTGGTCTTGGAGCCCTGCTGGCTCCACTTGAGCTCTGGGAGGAAGATCTCATTCCTGGGTCATCTCCTTCCCTTGGTAATCAATACAATCACTATGGAGCCCATCTCTTCAGGTCTTCAAGCCGTTGTGGTGTTCATTGGTTTAGTTTGATTTTGAGGTACTGCCACTTGCACCCAAGGCCTCATCTGCAGACCTTGGTTTTTTTTTTTTTTTTTTTTTTTGAGACAGGGTCTCGCTTTGTAGTTCAGGCTGGCCCTGAGCTCACTATGTAGCCCAGGCAAGCCTTGAACTCACCAATCCTCCTGCCTCTGCCTCCTGAGTACTGGGATTACAGACATGAGCCACCACGCCTGGCAGACCTTGGTTTTTGTTTTGTTTTTTGAGACAGGGTCTCCCTAAGTCACCAAATCGTTCTGTTTGGTCTCAGATGTACAATCCTCTTGCTCAGCCTCCTAGGGTGCTGGGGTTACTGGTGTGCAACCCCCTCCCAGCTTATTGTGTGCCTGTCTTGTAAGGACACTGGTCAGATGGGACTTTTAGGGCCTCACTTTAACCTGAGTACCCTGCGGAGACTTTCTACACACAAGGTCACGGTCCAAGGAACTGGCAGCTGAGATTTTGATTACTGAGTTTTGTTGTTTTGTTTTTTTGTTTGTTTGTTTTTGAGACAGGGTCTCGCTTTGTAGTTCGGGCTGGCTCTTAACTCACTGTGTAGCCTAGGCAAGCTTCGAACTCAGCAATCCTCCTGTCTCTACCTCCCGAGTGCTGGGATTACAGGCGTGAGCCACCACGCCCGGCTGATTACTGAGTTTTGGATGGACACCCAACTCCAACTCTTTCATAACCATTTTAGGGGACTATTCTTAGAAACTGGGTGTAAGAGCCCCACAGCTGCTAAGCTGTGGGGCTGGGACTTGAGCCTGGAGCCCTGGGGCTCAGCTGCTGGGGCTGGCTCTGCCTCTGGTGCACGGGGAGAACCAGATGCACTCCCAGAAGCCTCTGAGACTCACAAAGAACACCCTGTGTATCTCACTGTCACTTCTTGCTCTGATTTCCTGCTTCTGCTGAGTTCTCTTTTCCCCAGCAGCCCTTTTTGTATTTTTTCTAGTTTTTAGCTCTATTTTTATCAGTTATCCACCCAGAGAAATACAAGATTTTTTTCTTTTAAAACAGGGTCTCACTTTTTAGTTCAGGCTGGCCCTGAGCTTGCTATGTAGCCCAGGCAAGCCTGGAACTCAGCAATCCTCCTGACTCCCAAGTGTTGGGATTACAGGCTTGAACCACCAAATCCAGCGTTTGTGGTGTGTGGTACTGATTGCTGGTGGGTGTGAGTCACTGTTGTATGTGGTTACTGGGGATCAAACCAGGGACCTTGTGCTTGCTAGGCAGGCACCAGAACCCCTGAGCTAAATCTCCAGCCCGAAATACAAGATTTTTAAAACATGAAAAGCAGCAGTCCCCCATCAGCCTGTTCTCCCTTATCCCACCCCGGAAGAACCCACTTCCCCCTCCTTACTGGATCACTTTCCAATTTAGCTCCTTAATCCTAAATACCACATTGAGGATTGAACCCAAGGCCTCTGCACTAAGCTATACCTCCAGCCCCTTCTTTATTCTTTTTTTTTTTTTTTTTTTTTTTTTTGCTTTTTGGAGACAGGGTCTCGCTTTGTAGTTCAGGCTGGCCCTGAGCTCACTATGGTGCCCAGGCAAGCCGCTGCAAACTCAGCAATCCTCCTGTCTCTGCCTCCCGAGTGCTGGGATTACAGGCGTGAGCCACCACGCCCAGCATTATATGTGGTAACCGGGGATCGAACTC
>PVIC010016475.1:0-33892 GCA_004025085.1 Thryonomys swinderianus | reverse complement strand
GGAGCTAATTACCTGGTAACTTGCAGGCAGGATCACGGCGGGATGTTTTGCACACTTCAGAAGAGAGGACGGTAGTTAGGGCTTCCTGGAGTAGCCCCGGGGTGCGCTGACAGCACAGGAAGAGAGAAGCAGGAAGCACTGGGTAGGCCCCCCCAGACGGAGATGGGGAGGATGTGGGTCCATCCGCAGGGCTGTGCAGGGACCTGTGGCCACGCTGAGCATGCGGAGGGGCCAGTGAGGTGGGGTGCGGGGGCTTCACTGTCAACCCGAGAACTGCGATGCTCAGAGTGCGTCTTTATTTTGTTTTCTTCATATGAAACTAAAGCACCCCCCCCCCCCTGCCAAATCCTAATTTTACAAGAGACGAAACTTTCACAACAGCTACTTTTCTAGTCCAGCTCCTCTGACAGGAAAGCTGTGTGCGTACAGATATTTAAATGAGGTCTGTAACTGGGGCGAACAGCTCTGTCTCTGGTGTTTGCAGCGACGGGCCCTGACTGCACCGGCTTCAGACAGGCTTCCAAACCTCAGCCCACACCTTGCTACCGCACTGACGCTGCTTTCTCCAGAACAAATAATACTGTGTCTTTCTCCAGGCCCTGAAAGCATGGTAAGTTTCCTACGTAAATAGCAGCGAGGAGCCATGGTTGAATTAAACCGGAAGTGGATGATGACCACCTACTGTCCGGGAATACGAACAGGAGTGAGACCAGCCTGCTCACCCTCCGCAGCCCAGGGAGACCATAGTGAGGGCAGCCCGGGGTTCTCGGGTGCTAGCATGGTAAAAGACTTTCCTGTTTCAGCATTCACATCTGAGGAATGCTTTCCAAACTCACAAGCTCAGTCCCAGTCAAATTGGGACCACCCTGTTCACCCCAGCGGGTGGCTCTGATTGTGAAATTTCTTTTCTCATCTCATTCCTTTCCTCCTGTCATTTCCCACAAACAGCTTTTTTTTTTTTTTTTTCTCCTGCGATAGGATCTCACTGTATAGTTCAGGCTGGCCTTGAACTCTGCGATCGTCTTGCCTCAGCCTTCCAAGTACTGGGATCACAGGTATCTGCCACCATAACTGGCACACACAGGCTTTGGAAGTAAGCTAGCATTTAACAAAAAATAAAAATGATGGTTGATAATGAAACGAACGGCAGTGACCATTGCTCCTTTTCAGTGGCTCTGTCTGCATCCTAGTTGCTCACTGGAATTATTTGGGAAGCTTTTGAAAAAGATCAAGTGTCTAGGTCCTGCAGATGCCAACCAATGAATTTCTCCAGGTGTTGTCAGTGTACCACCAGGTGCAGAACCATGCCAGGGTTTAGGATGCTGGGGCAGCACTGGGATGGGGGGTGCCCAGCTTGGGGTATTCCTTGGAGTAATTCCAGTGTGGCCGGGAGGGCGAGACCCATAGGTCTAAGGAGCTGTTTGTTTAGGAACTGGCTTCTGTGTCGCACGTCACACTGCAGTGTCTGTCTTGAGGGATACTGCTGGGAAGCATTGTGGCAGGAGAGGCGTATCTACACAGCAGGCTCTGTTTCTAGAGGGTCAGCCAGTGGCGTGTCTTCTTCAACAGGCCTGGGAACCTGTGGGGCTCCCTGCCCACCCATTTCCAGCCTCCTGGCCTTGTTTCAACAAGTCACGCCTGGACTGTTTTCTAGGCTGCCGCTCCCTGGAGGTCCTGGGTTTCCCATTTGTCACCCTGTGAGAGAAATTAACAGTTTTGCCAGACCCCATATAAACAGGAAGGCAAGCTGTTAACAAGAGCCTCCTGCCTGCTGCCAAGCCCAGAGTTCCATTTCCTCCCTCAGAGCCTGTCAATTGTGAGCAAGAGAAAAGCAAAGAATGGCCCTCTCTGGGTGCTGGATGGGCTCCCTCGCGGCCACTTGAATGTTAGAGTTGGGGCTCGCTGACAGCTGGTTCTGCAGCTGGCTGGTTTTGTCTGTAATTTTGAGGGACAGCCAAGGAGGGCCACTGATTAAACCAGGAACAAAGCGAGACTGCAGTCGCGGCTGTGCACATCAGTGCTGCTGAACAGCAGAGAACAATTAATTGCCATGTTGTGGAATGTGTGGTTGGGGGCAGGGAAGCAGTTGGAAAATGTAAGAATGTGCAGGGCAATGTCAGGCAAGTGCTCGTGCTCTTAGGAGCGGTTGTGTTTCCAGGACCTCCCACAGGTGGCAGAGCCCTGGTCACCCTGTGTTTTCTGCAGCCTACCAGTTAGGGTGGCCTGGCACACTGATGAGCTGTAAGTGGGTCTGTGCTTTGCAACAAGCTAGGGGGCCTCTCATGCTTTGGGATGAGAGCTTATCCATTTATTTGAATGTAGGATGGCAAAAAATGCTCATTTCCTCTGTGTCATGATATAAAAAAGGCTGCCTCCCTGCAGGCTTGCTGTAAGTTCTATTTAGGCACCATGCAAGCCAGACTCTGCTTTCATGTCCTGTAAGTTTTCAGCCTCTTATCCAAGAACCAAACAGGGAGGGTGATGTAGGGGTCGGGGCCCCTGGCCCACTACTGCCATCGCCACAACTTGTTACAGAAGACTGCTAGGACTTCAGTGATACAAACTCACAATGGTTTCTGCAGTGTGTGTGTGTGTGTGTATGTGTGTGTGTGTGTAAGCCAGAGAAACCAAATACACCAATAAAATAAAGATAGAAAAGAAGAGCAAGAATGACATTCAAAGGAGTCTGGAGTAGCTGCAGGGATTTAGGGGAGGGCCCTTTGACATAGCTTTGTAAATGCTAAAAACTAAAATTCTTTTAATGATGCCTTTATTATTTCTTGGACTGCAGTCTGGATTTCCTGTGGAGATGGAACCTCCCAGCCCCCTGAGATGTACTGAAGCTTGTTAAAAGCGTTACCTGTCCTGGGTGCTCCCTCAAAATCTGAGCTCCAAACAAGAGATTGTGTACAGGCCCTTTATTTGAGAGGAGATTCCAGGGAGCAAAGTGAGGGAGTGGGGTAAGAAGGAGAAGGGAGGAAAGTCAATACAAGGTATGTTACAGAGGTAATCAGTAAACACCAGAGCCTTTCAAAGCAGGTAGAAAAAAATCTCCTAGAATTGTCCACCTGATGACCAGCCAGAAGAGGGTTCAAACATCAGCTCCCATCATGCTATCTAAGGGTTACATTGGAGGTACTGGTCTCCACATGTCAGAGTTGTGCATATGTGAGAGCTACGTGGACTCCCCATAATGTCCATAGCATTGTAGAAACCCCCAAATAGAAACTGTAGAGGACATGGGCTTGTTCTAGGGGGAAGAGGCTGGGAGGGTGACTCCAGCACTGACTGAAGTTAGAATCAGAGCTAAGGTTCAGGATGGGAGACATGACACCAGAAGCATCTGCCCTATTGTCACCGAGAGCTCAGACCAGGCTGTTGACTTAACCCATGAAATGACTGAGGAACAGACCGGAAGTGCACTGCCTTAGGCCAAGTAGGGCAGAGGGAAGTACAGGCCTTCCCTGCTTTCTTTATGTACTTTTTTTGACCTTCAAGGATCCCCTAACTTACCTCTCTCACCTGAGGCTCCCGGGGATGAGAGCTCCGGAACTCCCTCCACATACTCTGGTTCCTCTCCAGACTAGCTCCTCCTCCCACACCAATAGTCCCACCAACTGCCATTCAACTTGCCAGTCCTCACTAGGAAGACCTCTACTTACTGTGACACAGTACTAAGGTGGTTAAACTATCTCACATTGTTGTAACTTGAACCCCAAATAAACTTGGATAGACTTTCAGGTGATCAGAGCCAGGGTGGAGAGATGTGTAGACAGAGTTGGGAGCCATTGAGCTCCCCTATACTGAGAGATGCCTCACCGGAGCCCCAAAATGAACTCTCATAACAGGATGAGAATGTTTCCTTTCTTTGCTAGTGTTCCCTGTTAAGAGTTCCCTTTAGCTAAGAGAAGAGAGCAACATGTACTGCCTGTGGCTTCCTGTATAGAAAGGGCAGGAACGAGGAAGTCCAGTGAACATGGTCCGGGAAGCTGCCACTAGGGACCCAGCCAAGTCTCCAAGAACAGAAAGGCACATAGCAAGAAATTCCCATCCTGCAGATCTACAGTGTGATACTCACTCCTTGGCCACAAGCTGAGAGTAACTAGACTCAAAAGGGCTCCTGTTCAATTTAAGCCCTTGAACTCCTCCCCTTGGCCCAAGTGTCTTCTGTCCTCCTCCACAGGCTTTGCCACTGACCTTGGGCAAGCATGAGCCAATGCTGGAAGATAATAATAGAAGATGCTGGCCCCATCTGTTTCCTTTGCTATGCCTCTGGCAGGGGAGTTAGAAAGTGGTTAGCTCTGTAGGATTTTGATTTTTAAAATTTTTTCTTGCTTACTTTAGTTAAAAGATTGTTTGGAGGATGACCTTAACTATTAGATGGAGTTTTATTCTAACTTCACCTTTCCCTAAAACAATTTCCAAAAGGTCTTCTTTACCAAAAGGAAGCCCAAAGCAGAGACCTAGGGGGAGACCCAGAAGAGTGGGTTCTGAGAGTAGAACCATTTAAAGGTAGATGTGAGTGTGTGTATATGCATGAAGGAGTTGGACAGAGATTGGACCGCTCACAATTGCAGGGCTGGCTGAGGAGCTTTGTAAGGCTGTCGTCTTTGCCTAGTGCTGGAGTTTGAATGCCTCAGAGAAAACAGAAAGGCATGTAAAGTATAGAGGGAGGCCACGCTGGGACCCACAAGCATGAGACAGAATCTGAGAAGAACAATAACAGCCAGTGCTTATTCCTGCTGCCTCCTACTCGGTGGTGGGATTGTCCTTCAGAAAAAGCTATTTCTGCCACTGAGATTTCCTGCAAAGGAGCTGAACCCACATTGGCTGGCAAACTGGAGAAATTGAAGAAGGATCCGGGGAAAGGTAGAACTGTTACAGGTTTGCCTGTTGTCCCACAGTGAAAGAGATGAAGCAGCAACAAGTTAAGTGACTGTAGCTGCTGCTTTACACTCACTCTTTTACACCCACTCTCCAAATCTCACACACAAGACCAGCCAGAAACACATAGGAAGCGGAATTCTGGGAAATGCAGTTCAGCTGAGCTAAATGATCAGTTAAAACCAATATGTCTTGAGCAAAGTAATACCGTAATACTGCTGAGCAAAGTGATAGTAAATTATTATTTGGCAAAATATGAGCTACCATCATTTGAGCAATGTGTCAGATGGTTTAGTAAATTATTTACTCTCATCATAGTGTTATGAGCAAAGCATAAAACTATGACCAAGACTGAGAAGTTGCAATAAGCATGTTGTCATGGACCAGCCAGCAGGTGTCACCTCTCTTTCCTGTGGGGAACTCATTTTGTGCATTTGGATTCACCAGCCTACCCTGAGTTAAAGGAGCAAATGTGTGCCCAGGCTTGATCCATCAGGGCACGCCATTCTCTTGAACATAATGCCCAGCCCATAAGCAGGCACTGTAGCCATTCAGAAACTGGATCATTCAAAAATTTCTAGAAACTTCTTTACCAGGGAAGGTGTGATTTTATCTCTTGGGGTTGTCAATTTAAGCAGGAGGCTCCTGGTGTCCATCTTTCCTGTAAAACAGACTTACTGAAGGGTGGAAAGTTATTGTCATACACCTAGATTGTACAAGCCTAAACTTTACTGTATTCCTCAGCATCTAGGTTACACAAACCTGGAGTTTTGTCATTTACCACAAAGAGAAACTAATATATTTATGTCAGAAAAGTATTATGGGACACCCTAAAATGTAGACTCCCCACAAGTGGACAGCAGATCTCTTGGTTTTCCCAAGTAATTCAAAGAATCAATTTTCAGTTTTTTTGAATATAATGTTACTTGAATGCATGAGAGTTATTTGCCCAAGGCTGCTAGTTAGTAGGATTAAACACTAGAACTGAACCCCATGACTATTTGGTTTCAAAGTACACCAAGATACCATGCTACAGCCATGGAGATTTAGTGGGCACATAGGAGGTTATGTCAGGCTCTGTCTTTGTAGCTTCTCACCAAAGACAGAATGAGCTGCTCACCAAAGACAGGAAAGAAAGCTTGAGAGGAGCTTTCCTTAATTCCTTTTGGAAATACAGAAGGCTGTGGATGCAGCACAAATCTGAGGTTGTGATTTGGAATTACGTAACAAGCATAGCTTGCTAACAAACACAACAGAAACCTCTGGGATCAATGCAGCAATCCTTATTTGTGCCCACCATCTGCATGCCCTCTTTTGGGACTTGGGCAGACCAAAGCAAATTGATGATTAGAAGCCAGGCATGGTGTTGTATAATTGTAATCTCAGCACTCTGGGAGTCTGAGGCAGGAGAACTGCAAGTTGGGGCCTAGATTGGACAAGTTGATGATTTAGCGAAACTGTCTCAACATAAAAAATAAAATGAAATATACAAAGGGCTGGGGAGGTAGCTCAGTGTGAAGATCCTGGTTTCATCTTCCAGTATGTAAAACAATTCAATAAACAAATAAGCAAATAAATAAATAAAAACAATGGATGATTATGGCCCAGTTCAATCCAGCCAATCTCTCAATACTACATCCAAGATATCAAGCTGGTACCTTAATTTTAAATCTTTGCAAGGATATAAATTTAACAACATTCCTTCACCTTTTAACAATTTCAGTGCCCAGTTAGTAATATGTGAAAACCTGCTGAAGGATGACTTTTGGAGATTCCAGCAAAGATGACTGGTTATTTGTTCTTGTTCTCAGGCACATAAACTTATATTTGTCTGTGTTCAGCTTCAGCACCAGTCTGGGGGTAGTACTCTGAGCAGCCCTACCAATGCCAGCCCCTCCATCTTCTTCCTCAAAGCCAGTGTCTCTGTGTCATTTCAAGTAGAGTTGCTTGGAACTAACCTGACAAAGGTAATGTTTAATTTTAAAAACTGCACTTTAAAAAATTTTCCATTTTGGTAAGCAGATCAGATGCTTTGCCAAATTTACCCTCAGCTAATTCATAGTTCAATGTCCCCAAATGTGCCCTTGTTAGCTTAAAACCTGCTGATCTGCAAAAGAAATAGTTCCAGGAATGTGGGTCAGAGTGGCCGCTCTTGTGGAAGCTGAATGGACCAAGAACGAGCCATGCAGGCCTGGCTGGGCACTGGCTGCTTATAAATTTGCAGAAATAGTGGCCTCTCCAGGGCAGGATTTTCACTGCATTGATAAGACTGCTGGAGGTGGGTGAGAGCTTGGGCCTGGAGACATGCACAAACATCAGTTTGGCTCAGATTCACCTGTGGAACCCCTTCAAGCATTTGATCTTGAGGAAGATTTGGGTCAGGATTGAAGTAAAATGATAACGCACAGCTGGAGGAAAACAACTTTAAAACCTGGCGTTGGCCCAGCCTCTGTCCCTGGAGACCCTCTGAGGAGGTGTATGTGCACTGGGAATGATTTGGCAAGAATCGAATGGGGCTGACGTTGCTTGGTTCCTCTTTCCCGCATGTGAATCTGGAACCTGAGGTCGGAGGTACTCCTCAGCTGGACCACAGGCTGATAGTGTTGGCCACTTCCAGTCCCTGGCTCCAGGGAATGAACTGAGAGCAGTCTGGAGACTGAGAAGGGTGGAAGGGAACCATAGGTGTTCCACTGGGGAGGGGAGGATGCCAAGTCTGTCCATTTTGGCGACAGTGTGGGACATTGCTATCAAACAGCTGGGACAGGGGTGTCTCCCTTCAGTTTCAGCCTCTGTTCTGGGCACGGGAGTTGGGAGAGAGGGTGAGGTGAGGTGGTAGAGGCAGCCCCAGTCTGAGCCAGACCACTTTAGCTGGCTGCCTGGCTGCTGCCAATCTGTCATCAGCCCATTCTTCCCTTAGCAGAGATGCTTTGCAGATCTTCAAGGCAGACACCTCGGGAGCTAGCTGCTTCCTGAATTTCGCCTGCATCAGTCAGGCTATAATCTTTTCTGGAGCTCTGCGGATAACTTACTTACTTGCCATTTGTAGCTTCTAGAATTGCCACATTCCTTGTGTTGTGGACTCTTCCATCTTCAAAGTCAGCCCTGGCTGGTAAAGCTGGATCCCATCCCTTAAGGAACCTTGTGATTACATTGGTCCACCTGGAGGACTCAGGATACTCTCCTTTTAAATTCAGCTGTCTCGCAGCCTTATTTCCATCTGCAGATTTCATTCCATTTTGCTATGCAACTAACGTATTCACAGGGATTCACCAGGGATTAGGATCACTATTCTGCCCACCATGATAATAAACTCATATTTCCCAAAGGCTTTTTACAGAGCTCATTTGACCCTGAAAATATCTATGAGATAGGGTCGGAGTGCCCCCTTTAATGTGGTAGGAAGCTAAACTAGGAGTTGAAAAACAAACACAAACAAACCTTGCACAGGTCTTATCCCAAGTTTACTTGGAAACTGACGGAAGCATGAAATTAAGACACACCATTCGGTTTATTTCAAGATGTTTGGCGTGGAGTAAAGTGTGGTCTTGTGTCAGCTGTCAGCCTAGGTCCAGGTTTTGTGCTCACACAAACTTGATCTGGCCACTTTGTTCCCTTTTCTGAACCTGTGATTCCTGTGCCTTCCTGAGAGGCTTTGAAAGTGACCAAGATGATAGTTTAAACACAGACAGCTACACTGGAAGGATATGATTGAATGTGGAGTTACTTATATTTATGAAAATCAACTCTGCAGCTAGGTGTGGTGACACACACCTGTATTCCCAGAATTTGAGAGGTTAAGGTAGGAGGATCACCATCAATTTGAGGCCAGCTGGACTACGTAGTTAGTTCAAGGCCATCCTGAAAAACAGAGTGAGATCCTGCCACAAAAAAGAAAAAAAATTCACTTCCACAAAGATGCTGGGTGGAAAATAAAAAAAAACCATGACCCTGATACTGACTTTGTTGAATTTTCCTTGAGGAAGGAACAGGTTACTTACAAACTATTAACAGGTGGACACGTTTTGAACTTTTAAAAATAAAGGTATTTTTGAAAAATATTACAAAATTCCATGATTCTTAGAACCATTATGAGAGAACTAACAGGAAAGTGTCCCGGCTGCCACTGGTACCAATTCAGAGATGCAGGACCTGACTGTCGTTTTCCCAATAAACTAAATTTCCTCTGTCGTACCAGGAATCTCTAGAAGTAAATCCTAACTTTAGGGAGATCAATAAAGAAACAAACAAATCCCTGACCTACTAAGAGAATGGATTTTAAAAAGCTTCCATTGAGTATTTGCAAACATTCTGTTTTATTCTGGTGTTTTTTTGTTTGGTTTTATTTGTCTAGTGGAATTAAAAATTTCCTCAATCTTAATTTCTCTGCTCAAGCACAGATTTTCAAACAACACACACACACACACACACACACACACACACGCATGCATGCACACACACACGCGCTCGCATACACGAACATCTTATTGGTGTACTTGGTTCTTCTTTAGTCAGTAATGCAAGGAACAGGCTCTTAGGGAATTAAACTTGAAAACAGTAATGGCTTCCATAGACACCTTTACCATCTGACTTGAAATTGGAACATATACCTCCCGAGGTGTGAAGATGGTAAGTACCCTGCAGTGGTGCAGCATCTCAGAAAGCAATTATGATAAAACATGCCAAAGGTGGGTTTTCCCAAGGCTAAGTGGTGACTTTGATTCTTCATCTTCCAGTGCCAGAGCACTGCTGTTTTAAATAGTAAAAATGACAAGAGAAGGAGTATTTTCGTTGTAAAGTCCCAACACTGTTTCCAGCACATTTTCTACTTGTCTGCTTTTGTTGTTGGCCTTGCATGGGGTGGAAGGTGAAGTTTTCTTTATTGAAATTATAAATGCACATACTGGCATTTGTGCATTCAGATTTGCCCTTGATATGGCCTATGTTATTAACTGCAGCTGGGTGTGTTGTGAACAAGTGATTTTGTCTTTGGTAATGATCATATGTTGACTTGAGATTGACTGAACCCTGCAATTCCAATGGACATTTTAGTGATGATCTTGGTTATTCCCCCACTGCCCCCTGCACCAGGGATCAAACTCAGGCCATTGTGCTTCCAAGATAGGCACGGTAACACTTGAGCTAAATCCTAGACCCCCTACTTTTGCATTTTTTATTGTGTCTTTTTCACTCTTCAATCCATATGCTGGCTTGGGCTTGTTTGAAAAAGGAAGAAATATTTGGCTGATTTCATGTCATGCAGTTAAGGCAAGAGCTTACTGAGGGCTCAGGAGCTGTTTTTATAATCTAGGGGCTTGTTTTTATAACCTAGCAGACTAAAGTTTTCAAAACACTTTGGCATGCCTAAGGTGTTACTAAAATTTTTGTGACAGGTGCCCACAAAATGACAGCTCAAGTGCACTTAAACTTCACTCTTAATTCTATTAAAAACACAAATCAAAAGAGGAGTTTAAAAAAGACAACTAAGACATATTGCAAATATGGTACAAATGCCCCACAATGAATTGATCATTGTAGTAAATCTGTACTAATAAAAATAAGATTTAAGAAGAATAATTAAAAAACCCATAAGTCAAAAAGGAAAAATGAAAACACTACAAAACAAACCCTTGCATCAAAATATTATTAGCTAAACCTGTACACTTAAACTCCATGGTCTTCACACCCATGAAATCCAGTATTAGTGAGTTTCTTATTGCTTATTTATGGTCAAAGACTGATTTCAGCAAATCTTTGTTATTTAAAAAAACTCTTATTATAAATATTGGGTCATAAACACTGAGGACAATTTGGCAAGTTCTGATATAACAATTACAATGTTGAAACGTCATGAGTCATAGATTCATAGGGCTGTAGTCAAAAAGCTGTTTGTGGCAGTAGTTTTCTTATTTTTTAATTTAAACAGCCAAGCCCTTTAATAGAGAGACAAAGTATATGGGTAGCTTAATTGTTGAGTCTCCTCTGATCCAAATGGTCTCTCAAAATCCTTTTCTCACTAACCTATCAGGCTCTTTGTTTTACTCCTTTGTCTCCTCTGTATGAGTTCTCAGTTTGTACTTCATCTATTTGCGTTTGCAAAAATTTTGCTTTATACAAACTGGCTTTCAGCTTTATTCCAAGGAAGAAGGAGAAGAAGAGTGTGCATATGCCAAGCTGTTTTGCTTCCAGGATCCAATAGTGGGCACATATTCTGGACCCTTTTGCTATTTGAAATAAGAGAATCTAGCCCAGTGGCATCCAAGGCCCCCCCACCACGAAAACCTTTTTATTCTCCTACACATATGTTCTGAAAGGTACCATTAGACTATAAGTCTCTTAGGTGCAGAAAAAACATCTTTCTCACCCTACAATCTTCTGTGCCTGCCAAACCAGAGGACTTCAATGAATTTGTAGAACAGAACTGTGCGGGAAAGCCTTGGAATCAGACCTCAATTTGAATCCCAATTCTGCCAATTATCCGCTATGCAATCTTGGTTAACTTATTAGACCTCTCTGATACTGAACTTTTCTCATTTTCAAAATGGAAAATGGTATCATAATTATATATTTATGTAATAATTATACAATTACAGTCGTGTACTCCATAATGACACTTTGGTCAATGGCAGACTGCACATATAATGACGGTCCCATAGATTGCACCATTGCTTGGTGATGTCATAGCTGCCTTAGTTTTTGTAAGTACGTTCTATGATGTGTGCATAATGATGAAACTGTACTGCTCAGAAGGTATCTTCTTATATTAACTTGGAGGAGTAAAGAAGATAACATATAAAAGCACTCAACATTTCACAAGAACCTACTTCCAGCAAGCGGCAATCCTTTTAATTACTGTACTCACATTTTCATTACAAGATTAATCAAACTCACCTCTCTTTAATGCCAAGGTCCATTCTGATCAACATGAAATGACTGAGGACGATGTTTTGAGTTAGCATAAAGCAGAGCAAACAACTAAGATTTTTGAGAGTTTGACTGTTCAGTGTTCCCACAGGTAGGTGTGTTGTGAGATTTTCATTTTTTTTTTTAAACAATGAGAAAGCCTGTGGACACCCAACCCTGCTTCTTATCACTGTCATTCACCTCTAGAGCTCTGTGGATCCAAGGCTGAGCGAGAGCGTCAGTATTCCTGCTTTGGCTTCGAGGTCGGACAGGTTGAAGTCAACCAACGACATATTTGGAGCACATGTTTGGGGAGAGGGAGCACTGCACGTGAAAAAGATTGTTGAAGCCACATGGTATTCAGTTTCCATTCTTCTACTGACTTGCCTTGTGACGGTGTCAAATTCCTAACCTCTCCCTAACCCCAGTTTTAGCATGAATAAAATGGGAATAGTATCTGCCATATAGAGTTGTCATTAGAATTGGATGAGATATTGATAAAGCCCCAGCACAGCATCTGGTACAAAGCAGGCATCCAATTAAATGATGGCTGTTATTTATATTAGCCTGGGGACCCTAGCCAAATTTGAAAGTTTACACTTAGTATAAGAGTGGTAACTGGTTTTAAAATTAGGATTATTTTTCATGCCACAAAGATTCAGATATAAGTAAACGTGTTTCTGTGTGTGTGCACGTGTGTTAAAGGAATTACTCTGTATTAAGAAGAGGAGGCAGGAGCTCTGAGTTCTAAGAGCTTATTCTTTCATTTGTGCATCCAGTCAACACTGTCCTCAGTGTCAACTTTATTAAGCACAGAAGCATTGTCTAGCATATTAGGGACCCCCTCCTATATCAATACCCAATTTCTTTCCTTCGAAGCTTCAGCTTTCCAAGCATCTCTGCAGAGTTAACCTGATTTCCAAGTGGGCCAGTGCATGTAGGAGGAGGATATGTGTGTGTGTGTGCACGCACGTATGGGAACAGATCATTTTAGCCTTTTATGAAATTCTTTTGGAATGTGTGTGTGTGTGTGTTTTGAGACAGGATTTCCCAGTGTAGTTCAGGCTGGCTCTGAACTCACTATGTAGCCCAGGCTGGCCTCGAACTCACAGAAATCCTCCTGCCTCTGCCTACTGAGTGCTGGGATTATAGGCATGAGCCACCATGCCCGGCATTGTGGTGTGTGATCCCAGCAATTGAACTCAGGACCTTGCGCTTGTGAGGCAGATGCCAGAACCACTGAACTAAATCCCTGGGTCTGAAATGTGATTCTTATATCATCCGTCAAATTAGGTGCCTTTCTCAAGCTGTTATTTTCAAATATGGCAACAATATCTTTTAATTCTGTTAAAAATAGATATGTGGAACCTTGGTTTATGAACTTTGTTTTACGATTTTGGGAAGATGGCTGCATCTTTGTTGGCATGCGGAAGATAGCTGTGGTAACATCTGTCACTTGACAGGGAGTTCATGAATGGAAGCAAAATTTTGCTGAATGCTTTTGTTTGTGAATTAAATTGTAAACAGAAGTGTTCATGAACCAAGACATTACTGTACTTTACTGCACTGCTCTAAGCAGTAAAGTATAAAGTTCAAAGTCTTTATTATATTGTGTAAGAACTGAAAACATTCTGATGTCTCTTTACGGTTTATCGCAACCCCTCTTCCTCTACATGTTTTTTATGACACCAAACTGCTTTGGTTCTGTTGAGGCCTTGTATTTTCAAGTCAGGACCTCCACTTACACTGTTCTCTGTTCCAAAGCCATCATGTGCCCCCATAGGCTTCCTTACTCATTTTCATCTTTTACGTAGCTCTATGACAATACTTTCATAGGGCATTATGGTATTTTAAACGTCTCTCCTCTGCTAGACCTTGGCTGGAAGGGGAAGGACTGAATCCTATTTATCTTTTCAGTCCTGGTGTATCAAAGCATAGTGGATGAGATATTTTTGGAGCTAAGTAAATTAAGTTTACTTTGCGGAACAAAGTCACAGCATACTAAAAATACAAAGTGTATCTTTTGCTGTTGTGTTTTGTAACTTACTATACAGTCAACAGTTCACCTTCCTTAGGAAGAGTTTATTCATCCTAGGGAGCAATAATTTTTATTATAGAAAAATTTTTACTTTTAATAACTTCTCATTCTTTTTAGGAAAGCTATTGATGCAAAGTTCTAAACTTCTCTCTCTAGTGTTTATTTTTGTACTTCTAGGCACTAACCAAGCATTTATAAAAATATTTTTTTAAATGTTCATGTAACTTGAATATGAAGCATTTTTCTCTTTAAGCTATATATGGAGCAATGTCTCCAATGTGCTTTCAATTAGAGTATAAATAACTCAAGATCAGGAGCTAAAAACCTTTAAAGATGAATCAATAATATCACTTGCCCATCAGCCAAATATAGTGCTATTAGGGTTCTGAAAAATTAAAGACAAGGCCATTCTTAGTTGTTTTAAAAAGTCTACATTTTTAATGTGGCTGAGTGCTAAACAGCTAAGTCTGTGGAACAATGGAGGACAAACAGCTGATGGCACAGATTAGACGGCTCCTGCAGACAAGGATGTCCAGCTGTGGAACTGGTTTCAACTGAACATGCTGATAAGATAAATCTCTAAATGTCCTTGGTTTTTCATAGTATACGCGCTCCATGCTATCCTCTGGTGTGTATCTTGCTTTTTGAAGTTGTATACTTCCTTAACTTTGATTTAAATGATTATACAGTGATGCCGACCATCGTTTTCAGAAAGACATAAATCTGTCTATGCACCAAAATTTAAATCTTATAGTTTAATTTGTATTTAAACAGGTTTTTTTTTTTTAGGGTCTAAGTATTTTTAAATGCTTAAACACACTGGCATGTTGACGGTATTTAAAATTGTTCTTACAATGCCAGTAAATGATTTAGTTTTTTATTGACTTGAAACCTCCAAATTAATAGTTTCTAAAAAATAGATAAAGGTACATACCCATGACAAATTAGTATTAATTACACTTATAAAATACAAGTTAAATCTTCTGATAACCCTTCTATGATCAAAATCTAACACTTTACATGCTAACAAATCTACTGGGTAAACTTTTATTTGCTTTATGTTTTCTGCCTCTATACCTATTTTGCTATGCAAAAGCTTTGTGTCGATTTACTTTTTGAGCCGTTTAAGACCAAACCAAATTATTCTTTCAGCACATTTTAAACAATCCCTTAAAGACCTCTTTTTCTTGGCTATGTTTCCAATCTTGGCTTATCACAATAATATTTCATGCTCCATGCTTCTGAAAAAATTCAATATTCAAGAACAAAGTAATCCAGAGCTTTACTTCATTTCAGTCTTTTTATGTCCTAGGGCTGTCCCAACTCAATGACCCAGTTTTTATTGTGTCACATCTCACTGTCTGTTGCTGACTGCAACCAGCTCACCTAATCCTTTTTCTGTCTCTTATCAGTTTTTCTTTAATTCAAAAATCCCCCCTCTTTTTAAAAAAAGTCTGTACTTCTCCCTTCACCACTTTTAGATTTCTTTTTCCTCCTTAGGAAATTCAGTGTTCTGTAGTTGGTACTTAGTAATACAAAAAAACAATGGGTAACTAAAGTCGGTAAGTCTGTCCTTGTCAAAATTTTCATTGTAATATTTTAAAAATGGGTGTAGGTGGTGAGCAGAAAGTGGATGTAATATACATCAAGTGTCCTTAAAGATGTCCATACCTATGTCTTGGCAATTTCACTTCCGAGAATCTGGTTGATAATGAAAAGGAATAATCTAAAATATGTAAAACATATACACAAGATGTTCACTACAATGAAATGTGTGTGTGTGTGTGTGTGTGTGTGTGCAACAGAAAAAAAATTCAGTAGGAGAAAAGTTAAATTATGGCCTATCTACTTAATAGAATAATATACAATCATTTAAAATGATGGCTATGTAACTATGTATAAACATGGGTAAATACAATGTTTCCAGATAAACTAGGTACAAAATTGTAAGTGCCTATGATCACTACTATGGTTTTAAGAAAGCATTTACATAATCCCAGCACTCTGGAAGGTTAAGGCAGGAGGATCACAAATTCAAACCCAGACTGGGCAATTAAACAAGACTGTCTCAAAAGAAAAATGGGGTCAGAAGGGATATTGTCATTTGATGTCCCCGGGTTCATCCCTAGTACTAGGGAGGAGCAAACATTTACACAAAGAAACATGACACTTGCTAATAGTTGCTATTTTAGGTTGGTAGAATTACAGATGATTTTTCTTTACTTTCAAAATCTTGTGCTATTTCAGTTTTTTAAAGCTATGATCTTAACTGATACAAATAATCATTTAAGTAGATTATGTCAAGTATAACTTAAAAAAGACTTCCAGATGAAGTTTATGTACAACTACTAATAATGTAGTAATCTGGAGGGGGTAATAAGACAATGAGTATACCATTTTATTTGACAATGTAGTAATCTCTGAAGTGATGAATTAGAAAAAAATCTTAAAATATAAAAGTATTTAAATAATTCAGTAGGTTCTATATTGCTTTCAAGTTTATTTTACTGCTACTCATTTAATCCAGGCCAGCTTGTTCTCTCTCCTAAATGCTAAGCCTCTGTTGATAGCTCTCCCTTTAGTTAACTCTCTTGACTCATTTTCTAGTCTCCAGATATATATATATATATATATATATATATATATATATATATATATATATATATATATATATGTGAGAGAGTGAGAGAGACGGACAGACAGACAAAGAGAGAAAGAGAGACAGGCAGGCAGGCAGGCAGGCAGGTAGGCAGACTGACAGAGACAGAGAGAGTTCTTTATAATCCAAATCTGTTTGTGAGACTCTTCAGGGATTCCAAATACTCAAATCACTAGCACCTTCTGAACTTCTCCATTCTGTGCCATTTCTGCTCTAACAGCTTCACTAAACTGCTTGAAAATACCTAATCAATCTTCATAGTTACCACTATTTCTATCTCTTAATTCTAAACTAAAACCCACTCATTCTTGGTCTGGAGATTTAGCTCAGTGGTTCTGCTGCCTGCCTAGCAAGCACAAGGTCCTGAGTTCTATCTTGGTAACCACATACCACAATACTGGGCATGGTGGCTCACGCCTGTAATTCCAGCACTCAGGAGGCAGAGGCAGAGGCAGAGGCAGAGGATTGCTGAGTTCATGGCTTGCCTGGATTACATAAGTGAGCTCAGGGCCAGGCTGAACTACAAAGATCCTGTCTTAAAAAAAAAAAATCCACTCATTCTTCAGATCTCAAGTGTTACTTTCTCTGGAAACTTTTTCAGAGTCCTTAACTCCTTTAGATATCTTTCTCTGAATCCCACAGTGCCCACAATAGTATGAGGCACCACTGATTTCTTTTCTGCCTTTTCTACCAGACAGTAAACTTGTCTGTTTAGGCAAGTGGCAGTGAGTATTTGCACTTGACCTGAGTGTCAACCTCTCTCCTCCAGTGCAGAGGATGGTGATGCTAAATGATAGCGATGAAGGGCCAGTGTGTTGCTAGTCCTGGTCACTAAGTGTAGGAGGACACAGGGGAGATGCCCCACCAGTCAAGGGCTTGTTATCTGTCAGGTCCTCAAAAGGTCATAACTCACTGAGTGTACCTTCCTGATAACGTTACACTTCTCTCCTTGTAATACCTCCCTATCACGCACAAGGACTGGAAACACATCTGTCTTTGATCCTTCAGTATTTCTTGCACATACCAGGTATGTATTCAAGTACTGGTTAAATTAAAAAATTTCAATATTTTATTTATTGATTGATTGTGGTTCTGGGATCAAACTCAGGAGCTTGAGGTTTTGAGGCAGGTGCAGCGTCATTGAAATTAATCTCTAGTCCCAATTTCAGTATTTTAAAGTTCTTTTGTTTTCTGAAAATTCAGACTTACCTTGTCTGTGATGAGAACAAGATAACAAGAAAAAAATATGTGTTGGGTTAAATATTTGCAAACCTCAACATCTTAACTAGAAATTTTCAGAAGTGTTGTGAAATCCTACAGAGAAGAACACAAAGTGATTAAGGATTAACAAACACTTCAGATTAAAAACCAAGATAAAGACTGCTTGTACACCAAATGCATCGACTGCCATGTAGGTATCTCCTCTGCCCAAATTTGAAACAGATATACTCCAACAAAAAATGCTGGTTTAGTCTAACACAAAAACCATGCTTCTTTAGGTAAAAAACAAATGACTTGGTCATGGTCTTAATCTATCTTCTTAATTTATTTTTGCCCATCTTACTATGTCTGCCTTTTAAGTACTATGTTTATTATAGCAAAACTATTTGAACATTCTGATAAATCAAATCCATTTTCTTGTGCTTTCCTGAGATTATAACTAAAACTTTCATTATTAACTTTTTATTCCTAAAGTTTAAATGTGCCTGAAGCTCTGCCATTTGAAATAAAACTAATTTTGCAAGGCCCTGTCTAAAAATTAAGAGAAGGTTGATAGCTCTGTGTGAAGCCCCTGAATTCAGTCTTTAATATCACCACCACCATAAAAATCTTTCTTGATTATACTCTTAATTTATCTCCATTGTAAATTTAATTTTAATATTTTCTTATAGAATCATCTACCTATTTATGTCTGGGAAACAATGCAAACAAATATAGAAGTTTTAGAAAAATATTCCAGGAGAATTCCATTTTCAGTTTCAAATCCTTATAGTATACCTAGTGTCTACTTTGGTATAGGAGAAAGTAATCAGCCATGGGATGGGGAGAGAAATCTTTGAACTACACACACACACACACACACACACACACACACACGTGCACATACATACAGAGAAAGATAAATAAAATTAGCACAATAGTTTGGTCAGGTATCATCCAGGGTGAATGGAAGTAGACATTTTTTAAAAAAGTAAGCAATAGCCAAGCGTGGTGGCTCACGCCTTTAATCCCAGCACTCAGGAGGCAGAGACAGGAGGATTGCTGAGTTCAAGGCTTGCCTGGGCTACATAGTGAGCTCAGAGCCAGCCTGAACTACAAAGTGAGACCCTGTCTCAAAAAAAAAAAGAAAAAAGTAAGCAATATAAGAATAGGTAAATCATAGAAATCATAAAATGAACATGGATTACAGAAAAACAAAAGTGTAGAGAACAATTTTTAATGTAGAGTAATTATTCCCTCAGTAAAAATACATGCCTTAGTTATCCCCTAATCGCTGGGACAGAATGCCTGACACCTGCAACTTAAAGGAGGAGACATTTATTTAGAAGCTTCAGTCCATGTTCTGCAGGTCTAAACACAGAAGAGCTGGCAGGAGGGCCTGGGGGAAGGACAGCTCTCTGGTCAGCAGCCAGGAAACTGAGAAAGGGGAGGAGCTGGGATGGAGATACAAACTTCCAGGTCACACCCCCTGTGACTCACCTTTTCAGATCAGGCCCCAACTTAGGAGCACATGAGGCTGTTGGTGGACATTTAGGCATAAGCCATAAGAATGCATCATTTATAAAGGTACACTTCCCTATAGAAAAGAAAACCTGAGAGAAAATTATGCCCCTTATATCAATGAACTAGTCACTTAAAAATAATGTTCAGATATAGCCAAACAACTTGTTTTGAATTACATCTCCTTGCACAGACTTGTATTTGAAGGGAATATGCTCATTTAGAATCATGAGACAGAGTCTTTGGCTATCTTAGCTCACTTCTGAATAAACACTTTGATTTTCAAATCAAGCCTCATGTGAATTTAATGACCTTATAGCAGTTTTTCAGTGAACAATGACCTGGCAGATGCAATCACAAGGGTTAACTTAATGTATCTACTATAGTACCTGCTACATAGAAGTCTTGCTAATATTTTTTCTCCTTTTTTTTCTTGCAACTGTGTAAGACAAAGGACAACAGATTTGCACATCAAAGGAATAATGTATAAATACTTTATTAATGCAAAAGCATTTGACACACTACCACAACAAATACTGAACATGGTTTTACAAAAGTTACAGTTTTTATGACAAAAATGTTCCTTAAATATCATGATAATCCACCTGTCTTCTTTACTTCAGTATAATATGTAACAAACACTAGAGTTAGAATTTTACCTCGGCAGACATGTTTTGGTTATAAATATACTCTAACACAAAAATGCTGATAAGCATTTCCGTTTTTGGTTTGTTTTAGCAGCACCGGAAATTGAACTCAAGGCGTTGTATATGCTACGCAGCTATTCGACCACTGAGCTGAAATCTCCTTGGACTAGCATTTCTATGTATTTCAAGATGCATGGTCAGATGCATGGCCAAGATACAACTTTTCTAGTAATAAGTTGCAACTAGAAGTATTATAGTAAAACTGGTAAAGCACAACTAATAGATGTCAGTATGTCTGGAAAATTCTACATTAAAAATAAAAGGAATTTAGTGTTAGGTGGACGGCATGTAGGTTTTAGGATTAATATACAGTTTTCATACAGCGCATGAAGCTTTATCTTTGCGCCCAACCTAAGAATTTCAGAGCTAGACAATATACTGTTCAAAACATTTACTAGGTCCTTTTTTCATGCTGGATCTCTGATGTTTCCTAACTTTTACAGTCTTCTCAAATCTCTCCAATTTTCTCTCAACTACATTGGATTAAATCTCTTCTATACATGTCCGCATCCTTCTCATGTCTCCTCTGTTTGCAGAGAGTCGGTCAAACTCCTGGAGGTGGAAACGAGCTGCCAACTGATTGACCATTTTCTTCAAGGTATAAAATGCTGAAATGACTTGGAAAGTAAGGAAGAGAGTATAGATGATATGCATCGCTTTTTCCAAGGGCAGATTCGTTAGGCCTTCATTCAACAGCAGGAAAAGAATTAAAGGCATTTGCAGCAAAAGGCTCAAAAGCCAAAAGCCTGCCAGCTCAGGAACCTGCAATGATACACGCGGAGAGCACTGGGATCAGGGCTGGGCTGTGACTCAGTGGTAGAACATTTGCCTGGCATGTGGGAAGCCCTGGCTTTGATCCTATTCCCCCCAAAGACACTAAAGGGATCAGAAAATAGTTTCAGTTTACACATAAATATATAGTACTGCTATTAACCTAGGGGTTCTGTAATTCAAAAGGAGTAGAACATGGTCTTTGCCTTCAGAGAATATACTACTTATATAAGAAAATTAACTTTGTGTGAATCAATCCTGTAATAGTACACTGGTGAATAATTAAATGGAATACTTAGTGCTATCAGAAATAAGAGTTTTAGTGTAGGTGAAAGACTTCAAAAATATATATATAGGCTTTTATAAAGTTGTACAAAGGGAATAATGAGGAAGAAGGTAAACAGGTGAAAGTAGCATGACGAGAAATTAACAAATCAGTCTGGAGCGTATGGTTGGGTTAAAAAAGAGGCAAGAAATATAGTCAGATATGCTGGGTGTGGCCTAATTATGAAGGCCTAGACAACCACAGAATTATCCTGGCACCTTGGTAACTCTAAATGCCTAGGCACCATGATGATTCAGAAAACATGGGTTTGGCATAGGAAATGAATTTATAATTCCCCCCTTTGCTTATTCAGAATCCAAAAAGACAAGTTTAATTGACCATTTTTTTCTTAAGATTGATGACAAGAGAGAAAACTATCAATTCTTAAGTGCTTACTAGTGAGCACAGGTACCTCATGTAAAGCATTTCACTTAATCTCAACAAATGTTTGGAATAAGTACTATTTTCTTGATTTTACAGGTTAGTTTTTGTATAAAGAATCAGAAACACATGATGTTAAGTAAAGAGATTACAATGACAGAAGTGGTCAATTTGGAGCAAGGATTTAAAGAGGCCTGTGCTCTTACCAGCACTCCCTGTCTCACTGTGGCCTGGAAAGGCACTTGTGTGTAGTACCAGGATGAAGGAAGCAGAGCCTACCTTCTCCTGTAGGTTACCCATGTAGCCCAGGTACAACCGGATGGCTTCAATTAGGGTGACGAGGACAATAATAGTGATCACAATGAATTTGTAGTAATCAGGCAAGAATGAATACTAAAAACAAAACACAAGCATGTTTGTAAAATCTTACATATAGTAATGCTGACCTGGACTGAAAACAATTTTTAAAAACTGTTAATTTTATTAACAAGGTAACAAGGTTAGGAAAGGGCATAAGAGGCCTCAGCAATAATAAAGCATAGACTCACCTTCATATGAAGCATCATAATGCAGCCAATCCACCAAAGTGGGAAAAAGTAACTATTAAAATAAAGTGACATCTGGAGGGCCAAACTGGAGCTCATTTCATTATCTGCAGAAGAAATAGAAAAGGAACAAACCCTTAATCCTTTGAAGCCCTTCAAATCCTTCCACTTTGCAGAATTAATAACTATTATTGGTTCAATAAAACTGTGAATTTTAAACCTCTGTATAATTAGTGACAATGAAAAGAAATATTCATTTTAATACCATTTAGTTCAAATAATGGTTATCTAGGGATATGTTTCATATTCATTAATTACTTTATTACTTTGCCATAATAGTCTGCTGACTTCTGCACACTACTGGTATAAATTAAATATGGATTATCAATATGAATCCTATTGAATATTGTCTCTTGTAGAGTTCTATGTAAAGATCCTATAAAATAAATATATAAAAATGAATATTTTACAGATAAACTCATGTAAAAACTAATCTCAACATGCCCTAACCTACCTATTCTTTAATATCCAATCTGATACCCTAACCTACCTGTTCTTTAATATCCAATCCGATGCCACCTTTTCCATGAATCATTCCTCAATCACATCCTCCATCCCAGCAGAAATCTCTTTCTGAAATGCTGGTAAAGAACAGTACTCCCCTCCCCCAACAGTCAGGTGCACTGAAGAGACCATGGGCTCTAGAGTCCTGGTGAACCTGGAACTCTTCAATAATTGAGCCTTCTTTTCATCATCATTAAATGGAAACATTACAACTACCTCACAGGCTGCTTGTGAAGATCTCTGGTAATCCAAACTATTTCACCCTGGCAGCATGTCTGTCCACTAAGTAGGTGCTCAACAAATATTAGTTCCCTTTCCTTCTCTTCTACATATACAAAATGTGATCAAAATCTGTGGCCAATGTTTAAGAATTTACTATAGTAAAAGACACACTGCCAGGAATGATGGCATAAGTGTGCCTGAATCAAGGGGAAGTAGATCGAAGGAATTAATGACAATGTGTCTTTTACTGTAATAAATTTTCTCCTTTTTTTGTATTAAGTCATTAGTTTATTTCTCAAGATGTGTACACTCAAGCATTAGGTTGGCCAGGGCGACTCAAGGCTCCTGGATGTAACAAATTTTTAATTTAAACTTTCACTATATGTTTTGATCAATCATTTAAGGCAATTTCTCGCTTTGTAGTTCAGGCTGACTCTAAGCTCACTATGTAGCCCAGGCAAGCCTCAAACTCAGCAATCCTCCTGTCTCTGCCTCCCGAGTGCTGGGATTACAGGTATGAGCCACCATGCCCCGCAATGTGGTATGGGGTGCTGATTGCTGGTGGGTGTGAGTCACCATGCCCGATATTGTATGCGGTTACTGGGGATCAAACTCAGGACCTTACACTTGCTAGGCAGTTGACTAGCTAAACTACTGAGCTAAATCTCTGGCCCAAGGCACAGGCACAGTGGTATACTCCTGTAATCCCAGCATTCAAAGCTAAGAGGCAGGATCACAAATGTGAGACAAGATTGGGCTCTATAATGAATTCAAAGCCAAAGGTTGATCACATATCTTTTGCTTTTCTGTGAGAGAAGGGGCCTCAATGAAGTATTTGATTTTTAGAATTGAGTCCTACAAATTACATTCTAAATTTGAATTCTTAAGAGCAGATACGTATTTTGAAATCAATTGCTCTAAATTTAAATTTTATGAAGGCTCTGATGTAAATTTCTTAAAAACATTTTTTTCTCCACAGCTGACTATTTTAATCTATCATTTAATAATTTTAAAATGCAAGAAATAATTATCTCTTATAGAAAAGTGATTTCCTTTAGCTCCAAGAACATGCCTGATTAATATGATCATCTTTTGCTCATGCTAATTTATTAAACTGCCACTAAAAAAGGAAAGTCTTAAAATCTATTAAATCTGAACACAGGGCCGGAGGGTAGCTCAGTGGTTCCGGCGCCTGCCTCGCAAGCGCAAGGACCTGAGTTCCATCCCGGGTAACCACATACAATGCTGGGCGTGGTAACACGCCCACCAACAATCAACACCGCATACCACAATGCCAGATGTGGTGGCTCACGCCTGTAATCCCAGCACTCGGGAGGCAGAGACAGGAGGATTGCTGAGTTCGCGGCAGTTTGCCTGGGCACCATAGTGAGCTCAGGGCCAGCCTGAACTACAAAGTGAGACCCTGTCTCAAAAAAAAAAAAAAAAAAAATCTGAACACAACTCACCAGCCTATTATTTTTTTCCAAATTTTTTGTTGGCTATGGATATGAAAATAAATTTGTTTTTACAGTGTAAGTAATTATTACTACTTCAGAAGATAATGTGGAAAAATAAATTGATTAAGCTGAAAATTTATTACCTTTGGAACAGAAAGTATAGTCAAAATTTTGCAAAGAACACTTCTTAATGTTAGAAATTTTTACATGAACATGATAAAAGTTGTGCCATGCCCATTATTTCAGCAGATCAAACATAATTATGCAGTTGAATATCAAGTATATGTAAATGAAACTTGAAGCTTCATTTCATTTTGCAGAAGGTCAAACTGAGTTCTGTAAACAGAGTTTCCATAAACAGGCATATGGGCCAGAGATTTAGCTCAGTGGTTCCAGCGCCTATTCACCAGCGGAAGGTTTGCCTGTTTCACCAGTGGAAGGTCCCTGGTTTGATCTCCGGTAACCACATACAATACTGGGTATGGTGACTCAGGCCCACCAGCAATCAGTACCACACAACACAGTGCCAGGTGTGGTGGTTCCTGCCTATAATTCCAACACTCGGGATGCAGAGGCAGGAGGATTGCTGAGTATGAGTCTCGCCTGGGCTCCATAGTGAGCTCAGGGCCAGCCTCAACTACAAAGTGAGAACCTGTCTCAAAACAAAACGAAACAAAATATATAAACAGGGATACTATAAACAGTAACCGTCTGCTGGTCAGCTGCCTATTTTTGTACAGTTGGTGAACTAAAAATGTTTTCTTGGGTTTAAATGGTTAAAAAATAATTTAGTATGACATGAAAACCTTGTATTCAAATTTCGTGTCTATAAAGTTGTACTGGTACACAACCATGCCCATGAAATTACTATTGTCTAGAGCTGCTGCAGAGGACTTTGGGCCTCTAAAGTCTGAAATATTTATTATGGGGCACTTTTCAGTAAAGGTCTGCTGAGCTCTTAATACTTTGCTTCATATAATTTTAGTGCCTGTTAAGTCTCCCCGTCAGACACGTGAAAACCTGATTTTTCATGTTCTTCTCTGCACATCTTAAATTATAACAGGCCTGTATTTGGAGAATAGGGAAATGATCAAGGAGACAAAATGCACTATAGAAACTGACTTTGCTTGTTTGTGCCACTGCGGCCCCCACTCCTTAAAACCAGGTGGGGTAGTGCCAGGAGTGGTGGCTCACGGCTCACGCCTGTAATCCCAGCATTCGGGAGGCAGAGCCAGGAGGATTGCTGAGTTCGAGGCTTGCCTGGGCTACATAGTGAGCTCAGGGCCAGCCTGAACTACAAAGTGAGACCCTGTCTCAAAACAAAAACAAAACAAACAAAAAAAAACAACCCAAAAAACAAAACAAAACAAAACCCAGGTGGGGAAAAGGCTTCCTTCCCATTGTGGGGGTCAGTGATGAAAACCACACGGGTTTGATTGGCAGCATGCAGGCTCATAGTTCAGGACGCAGAAACTGCTCTGCACCAAACTGCGTATTACTTGTCTATCACGTTGGATGCAGCATCCTTATGGTTACCACATTAGGGCAGAGTTTTACATAGGGGAGGAGAAGGCAGGGAAGGGGCAGAATTTGGCTGGCACCCCTTGAGTGGATAGCGGCTTACAATGACGCATTTAAAAGCTTTTCCCCATTTTTTCTGTTGGAAGACGGCTTCAGGGGGAACATACTTCGGCTTGGAAAAGAGAAAAGGCAAAGCTACTTCGTCAGGGTTGGGAATGAGAGTTTGGGGCGGGGTTGGCTATTCCTGCCATCCGGGTCTGGACAGCGAGGGGCGGAGGCGCAGAGGAAAATAAACATCTGCCTTCACCGATGGGCGTGCTGTGCAGCATTTTTAGTTTTCATTATTTAAATTGCCTCTAAGGGAGCACTGGGTCTCAGGGGCACTAAATTTGCACCACCTTAGCCGCCGCGTTTTCGATGTGCGGGCCAAGTGGCACGGGACCAGGCAGGGGTGGGATCAGGGCCAGGAGGGGGCCCGGGCTCGGTCCGTGCCCCAGCCCCGCCCCCAAGGGACTCCCGCAATGCGGAGCCACCTGACGGCGCCGCCGCCATTTTTAGTCTGGGCAAAATGTGGACGCTCTAATACCCGCGCGGGCCACACTCTGCGCCGGACCTCGGGCCACTCACCCGGACCCTCATTGTACTCCGGCCCGGTCCGGCTGGAGTCGCGAAACACCGTCCGGCTGAAGTTTCCCAGCCGCTGACGTACTGGATCCGGCAGCTCCATGACTGGGCCTCACTCTCACTCTAGCCGCACGCAGGTCTGCGGGCGCAGTCCGCTCTGCGGTTCCCAAGGCAACCGGGCGGCGCGAGGGCGCCGGCGCGAGGCTGGTCGGGAGCCCGCGCCGGACAAGCAGGGGCCTATGGAGTGACAAGCGGTGTCCGAGCCTCAGCCTCTTAGTCTTTCCCTCAGCCTCCCTGTCTTAAAACGAATCAGAAACGATAATAAACCATCTGGGACTGGAATGCTCTACATGGACCCCGCACACTTGGGACAGTAAATCAGCGCAAGCTTTCTGGATAGAAACAGAATACATTCATAGAACACTAGTTTCCAAAAAGACTTGACGGAAATAATCCAAAATGTTAACAGTAGTTATCTCTGGATAGTTGGATTGTGGGTGATCAAACACTTGCAAAGAATATTTTCCAGATTTCTCTAAATTAAGATATTTTGTTCTGGGAGGCTGAGGCAAGTATCACCAAATTCGAACCCTCTGTGGGCAACTAAGTGACTTATTGAGACCCTATCTCAAAACAGAAACGTTTTTAAAGGGGCAAGGAGCATCTTTTAGTGCGGAGGCCCTGAGTTTGATTCCCAGCACCGCAAAGGAAAAACAGCAGAACAAAAACCATTTCAGTGTAATAAACAGAAGACATGAACAATGGATCAGTATCCAGATGAAGAGAGATGCAATCTTACCAGCATCCTGATAAGTTCCCCTTCCTAGTCCCTTTGAATCTCTAATAGCACAATAGTTAATGCCTGTCTCCATGCTTTATAGTAAAATAATCACGCAAATGTTTTTGGTAAAAAGTCTGTCCCCTTCTTGACATTTTTATGACCTTCCTTAATATTGTGGGATGAGATTCTTTTTTGCTGTGTGTGTTGGTACCAAAGTAAATTTTTCTATTGTTGACGCACATTAGTGCATGTTCTAGTTAGGAGCAGTGCTTTTTTTTTTTTTTTTTTTGGTGAAAAAATGGCTCTTGGTGAGCAAGTGCATTCATTTATGTTGAATGTATTCTGGAAGTTGAATTGCTGCAAGCTCTTTGAGGTCAGGGGTAGACTTTCATTTGATGGTGCCTGGGCTAGAGTTAGAGCTGGATGACTACTGAGTGATTTTTTTTTTTTTTAGACAGGGTTTCACTTTGTAGTTCAGTTTGGCCCTGAGCTCACTATGTAGCAACAAACTCAGCAATCCTCCTGTCTCTGCCTCCTGAGTGCTGGGATTACAGGCATGAGCCACAGCACCCAGCATTGTGGTGTGTGGTACCGGAGATCAAATGTGGGACCTTGTGCTTACCAAGCAGATGGCAGAACCACTGAGCTAAGTCCTGGTCCAACTACTCAGTGAATTAGGAGAGAAAAGATCACCCTTACGCCTACCTTCATTACTAATTCAGATTCAGCCAGTTTTTGTGTAACAGTCACTCTGTAGAATTGAGAATTGATGAATAAAACACAGAGTTAACAGAATGTTAACAACCAAGAATCACTTTTCATTTATTAAATTAACCAATATTTTTATAAAGAGTACAATGGCAGGTGCTTTAAGCCTCATGTTCTGCTGATTTCATTATGAATTAATTAGTCCACTGAAACAATTGACAACATGTACAAATAGCCTTAAGAGTGTTCTACCTTTAAAGCAATAACCCAAATTTTAGGTCTCTACTACTAATCATAGAAACTAAGCTTTATACTCTAGGACAGTACTTCCAGCACTGCTGATATGAGTTTGTAAAGGAAGGAGAGAGTAGGAATTTGAAATGCTCAGTCACAAACCTATAAATAGCAGAGTATGGTACTCATGGTGAGGTATTAGGGTGCTGTGGAAAGAAAACTCTTGGAAGCAAAGAGAGCAGGGTTCAAATCCCTTAAAACTTTCAATGGATTGATGTAGACACTTTTTTTAATAAATTGAGAATAATGATATCTTACTGTTTTTGTTGTCTGAAGATCATATTACTAAATAAGATTCTATACATGTTAGCTGACATTTGAACACCTATCAAAAGAATGTTCATGACGAAAAAGCATCTGTAGTGGTACCAAATAATGCTTTTCTGCATTTAGTTGTGCCTGTCAGGTAATATGTATATTGCTCTCCTAGTCTATGCATGTTAAGCAGATTTATCCAAATCCAGAATGAATTCTTTTAAAGATTTTTTTCTCTCCTTGAAACAAAGATGTGAAATACTTCCTTCAGAATGTACTATCTTACCCAAATCCTGGAAATCAATAGAACTCTTGACATTTTTCCTCCTAATTTTATTATTCAAATTTCCTGAAATAAATATGCATTTCATAACTGGAAACAAATCTTATTAAAATAAGTTGAGAGGAAAAGGTAGTGGCAATGCAAAAATGAATTAGAGAAGGGAATCTGAGAGGAAAGCAATGTGGTTTAGAAAGAGCTACGCCATTGCTAATGTCACAAATGGTTCAAACATTCACAAAACTGCAAATGTTATTTTGTTTGTTGGTGCTCACAACTTTTACAGGCAGCCATATTTGAAGTACTGAAGTACACAGGAGGGGATCCACTTCCAGGGAATCAAAAGATCAGTAGACGTTGGGTTTCTCATCATCTAGCCCTCCTACTCACTCAGGATGAAAGAAGGTACGGATCTCTGTTCTTGAAATCGCGGGAGTCACTCCCAGGGAGCCTGATGCACACTGGAAGGCGGTGTTCTCTCCCAGGTGTCAGTGTGGTCCGCTGGAGAAAGGGGCTGTCATGGCCTGGACCAGTGTCTTGCAATGTATCTACTTATATAGAGGCTTTTTGCATACAATATATATCATGTATAATATGACTGAGTTTTTTCAAGTGTTGGTGAAAATTTTGTTTTATTTTGTAAGTTATGCTCTTTAAAAGTCTGATAATTGAGGCTGGAGATTTAGCTCAGTGGTTCCAGCACCTGCCTAGCAAGCACAATGTCCCTGGTTGATCCTGGTAACCGCATACAACAATACTAGGCGTGGTGACTCATGCCCACCAGTCAATCAGTACCATGTACCACAATGCCAGGCATGGTGGCTCACACCTATATAATCCCAGCACTCAGGAGGCAGAGGCAGGAGTATTGCTGAGTTTGAGACTTGCCAGCTACCTTATAAGCTCAAGGCCAACCTGAATTACAAAGTGAGATCTTGTTTCAAAAAAAAAGTCTGATAATTGGAGTTTCTGTAATTTTCTTATTTCTTTATATATAGATCTGTTGTACTAGATATAGATGAATTTCTTATTGCTTTAGATAGAACTGTAATAGCTATATATATTTATTTACCAATCTAAGTCTTAAAGTGTGCCATCTCAAGCTCTAATAAAATCACCTTCATTACCACCCCCTGCACTGTGGTGTGTGGTACTGATTGCTGGTGGGCATGGGTCACCATGCTGTGTATTGTCATATGTGGTTACTAGGAATGGAACTGAGGACTGTGCACTTTCTGGGCAGGCACTGGAACCACTCAGCTAAATTTCCGGCCCTTTTGCTTTTTGTTTTGAGTTAGGTCTCACAAAATTACTCAGTTGCCCAGGCTATTTTTGAACTTGTGATCTTCCTGCTGTAGCCCCCCAGGGTGCTGCAATTTTGGGCCACCATGCCTGGCTTGAAATGTACACTTTGAAGGGTGAGATGTGAAGAACAGTGTATCTCGAAAATACACAAGTAAAAAAGTGAATGCTTCTCATTTGTTCCTTTATTGTGTTATACAGGAGAGTTATGAGGTAGTTGAAGTGGCTCTTTTTGTGATGTCATTGTGTTGTAATTAAGGTTGATGAAGCTGTTGCCCAGTTAGTTCCACTAGTATTTTGAAGAGGTTTTTCTGTGTGAATTTGTTAAAAACAAAACAAAACAATGTAAAATCGTGTTTCTTTCTAGAAGGGAGTCTTCTAGAGGTGAGAGAGGAGGGAGGAGTCAGAGAGGTGAGGGGTATCAAAATAATCAAAATATGCTATATGCATATATTAGTATACTGCCATGAGTCTCACTATTGTGTACTACTATGCATCTATGAAAATGTGTTTTTGTTTGAAAGAAAAAGATTAATGCACAGCACTATACAGTTTAGTTCTTAGCACAGTGTTGATGTTCAGAGTAATGGTTGCTTCTTTTTTTTTTTTTTTTTTTTTTTTTGAGATAGGGTCTCACTTTGTAGTTCAGGCTGGCCCTGAACTCACTATGCAGCCCAGGCAAGCCTCAAACTCACAGCAATCCTCCTGTCTCTGCCTCCCAAGTGCTGAGATTATAGGTTTGAGCCACCAAACCCGGTATTTGTGGTATGTGGTACTGATTGCCAGTGGGCGTGAGTCACCACAACCAGTACTGTTGCATTGGTTACCGGAATCGAACCAGGGACCTTACACTTGCTATGCAGGGGCCGGAACCACTGGGCTAAATCTCTGGCACAATAGTTGCTTCTTTAATAATTGCTCAGTGTACTTCATTAAGGTTTAATTACATTCATAATTTCTTTAACAAAAATTAGGATGCTAATTTTTTTTTCATGAACAAAAGGCAAAATTGCCCAGTGTTATTTAACAAGAAATTGATTTAGGGAGTTACTGAAATTACTTTTTGGCATGGTAAAGGTATAAATTCTGTTCGATACTAGTAAAGAGTTTACAAATAATATCTTGAGTGCAGGAGATTTTGCTCAGTGGTTCCAGCGCCTACCTAGCAAGTGCAAGGTCCCTGGTTCGATCCCCAGTAACCACATACAACAATACTGGGCGTGGTGACTCATGCCCACCAGCAATCAGTACCACATTCTACAGTGCTGGGTGTGATGGCTCACAATTGAGGCTCATGACTGTAAGTACACGAGAGGCAGAAACAGGAGGATTGTTGAGTTCGAGGCTTGCCTGGGCTACATAGTGAGCTCGGGGCCAGCCTAAAGTACAAAGCAAGACCCTGTCTAAACAAACAAACAAACAAACAAACAAAGAGCAACAAAATAACCCCAAACAACTTAAGTGGATGTCATTCAGTTTATTGCTTTAAAAAATGGGAACACATTTCTAAGAGTATATATAAATGATAAATTGTATATCAGTATATAATATTTTCAGATATGATTCCACATTTAAAAAATCTTATTCTAAGTTACCTGAAATGTCCTCTTATAATCTTCAAATGGTTAGTGGCTACCAAATTTTTTGAATCTCTCATACAATATATTCTATTCATGACACTTTCAAAGGCTTAGAAGAAAGAAATAGGCTACAAATTACAGAGAAAGAGAAATCTCATGAAAATAATTTTTATAATATATTAAGTGATATTTCAAGCCTGACTTTAATAGTTTGCCTTCAAAGTCATGCCCATTGAGTATTTTTATTAGAAAATTCTTTTTCTTTTAAAATGCTGTTTATATTCAACTTTTTTTTTTTGCCTCTGTGGCATTTCTTCATGCCAGCTTACCATACAGTGCATTGTATCAAGCAGCTGCTCCATGTGCCAGACTGTATGGGAGATGGGAAGGTCAAGCTCAAGGAAAAAGATCAAAAAAGTGAAACCCTGCAGAAAGAAGCCTCAGATCTGTCAAAATGAATCGTAGTCATTTTATTGAATAAGTTCCAATTTTAGTAATGATAGCCCTACTGTATTAAAATATACATTATAGGCATAAATATGAATGATGTTCTCCTTTCTAGACTGAAATTGATCTTTGGTTCTTACTGAGCATAGTAAAATATTGCTTTCCTACACCAGATATTGATCTATTGTTGCCTGTTTCCTCTGGCTCATTTTGAATTGTGGTTCTGTACATTTAACAAATACTTTGGTTTGTCTTTTACAATATACTTTCCATCATTTAGTTATGTTTGATTATGTTCCTCAACCACATCAAAGCTGTTCGGAGTGGAAATGTAAATGAGCAAATTAGAATAAAATGAAAGAATACAGACATTAAAGAATTCAAATAAAGTTGAATTATTCATTATATTCATGTAGGTGAATAACACAACTAAATTTTCTTGAAGATGTTTGCTTTGCAGAACAGAAAATCATTGCAATGATTGCTATATCCCCTTTCCTTTACCACTTTATTTTTAGCCAATACAGAATTATTCTTGCTTTTGTTCTCTTCTTAAAATTTTCCCTTGAACACATGCTGTAAAAACTAACAGAAGTTCAAGGTGGATGGGACAAATACAATAGAATGTTATCAAGGATGTGTCTCAGGCCCTAGCTAACACCCAAAGCTGTGCACAAAAGGTGGCAAGTACACATATTCTGAGTTTATAGACCACTTGTGGTTTAGCTACTCTCCCGAAAATGACAGGGAAATGCCCTCCCTCAAACATTCTCCAAACCATCCAACCTTGAGTCCCTAAAATATAAGGAAAAGATAGGTAGAGAGGAGGTTAGCCTTTTATGAAGTACGATATCCATAAGAATATTCAATTCCCTTCCTTTGCCCATTCTCCCTGTAACGAGGAGATAGAAGTAGTTCTAGGGGAATCTGGAGAGGAACTCTCAAGAAAGTGGCTCATGGATTTAAGAGATGACTGCTGGCTATGGTGGTACAAGCCTCTAATCCCAGCGTTCTGGGGCACTGAAGCTAGAGGACTGCAAGTCTGAGCAAAACCCAGCAGCTTAGCAACTTAGTGAGTTTCTGAAAATTTAAAATTTTAAAAAATGGGCCTAAAGATGTAGCTCCATGCAAAGGCCTCATGAAATTTTTTTTTTTGGAATGACCAACTCCACACTCTCCTACACTGGGGGACTGGTGATCATCGCATCTCTGATGACTCTGGACCTGCAGAGTGCTGGATGCTTCCGGGACAAGAAAAAGTGACAAAGTTAGCTTGGGTGAAAAGAGAGGCAGCTGAGATGAGGTAGGGGGCAAGATGTGCCTCACGGACCTGGGCAGTGGTCAGCCTCTCTAAGAACCCTGGCCAGCGAGGGGGTCAGCACTTGATTCTCGCTGGTATCGAGAACATCAAGTTGGCAAGGGTAGCTAGAGAGGCCCCAGCATTCTAAAGAGATTTACAGCCTCCCTAGAGAACCCATGTAATGGTACCTGCTTCTCCATTCAAGCCGTAGTGTCGTGAAGAGTTGACATCAGCAAGGAAATGGGGGTGGCTAGTGCATTTCTTGGGAGAAATATTAAGTCATTTTATATTTATACCCCAATCAGTTCAGACTCCTCAAGGAAGCAGCCACAATCAGAATTCTGATTTTTTGAGACAGAATGATGACACTGGTGAGACTGATGACCATTAAAGCAAGGATTTTTGAAAAGAAAATAATTTTTATGTTAATTGAAATATAGCATACACATAGAAAGCATACAACCCTGAGTGTGGAGCTTTATGGAGTTTGACCAAGAGAAACTACCTATGTAATCTGCATTTAAATCAGTAAGTAGAACACCCCAGAAATAATCCCTCCATTTTTCACCTGGGTTTTGAACCCAGGTAGTGCTGAGCTACATTACAAGTCTTTTTTTTTTTTTTTT
>PVIC010016474.1:12888-33965 GCA_004025085.1 Thryonomys swinderianus | reverse complement strand
CCCTGTCTCAAAAAAAAAAAAAAAAAAAAAAAAAAAAAAAAAAAAAAAAAAAAAAAAAAAAAAAAAAAAAAGCTAATGTCAAAAACTAACAATGGAGGCTAGGATTTAGCTCAAGTGGTACCATGCCAAGCTTGGATATACAAGGGCCAGTTCAATTCCCTGTACTGCAAAAAAAAAAAAAAAGAAAGAAAAAGAAAACCCAAAACGATTAACAATGCTAAGTCCTACCATTTGACAGTTGGGAATGTCAAATGGCAGAGCCACTTTGAAAAACAGCTTATCAGCTTCTTACTATATTAAACACATTATTACCATACATCTGAGCAATCCAACCCTAGGTGGTTACTGTGGAGAAATGGAAACACAAATATTTATAGCAGCTTTATTAATAATCATTCAAACCTGAAAAGCATCCAGGTACTCTTCAACTGGGGAATGAATAAACAGTACATACATACAATGGAGCACAACTGCTGGGTGTGGTTGCACATGGATCAGTGTGGAAATTCCTGAAAAAATTAGGATTTGAGGTCCCATTTGACCCTGCTGGGAATATACATGAAAGAATTAAAAGAATGACACCACAGCAGCACATGTATATAGAAGTTCAGTTCATTGTAGCTAAATCTTTGAAACAGACCAAATGCCCATTAACAGGAGGCTGGACAAAGATGTGGTTTCTTTATAAAATGGAGTGTTAAGTGTCTGTTCAGAGGAAGATGTAAAAGCAGCTAAGAAGTATATGAAGAAATGCTCAATGTCCCTGGTGATTTGAGAGATGGAGATGAAAACAACATTGAGAGTCCATCTCACCCCACAAAGAATAGCTGCTATTTCAAAATTAGCCAGCAACATGGGCCAGAGATTTAGCTCGGTGGTTCCGGCGCCTGCCTCATAAGCACAAGGCCTTGAGTTCGATCCTGGTAACCACATACAATGCTGGGCGTGGAGACTCACGCCCACCAGCAATCAATACCACATACCACAGTGCCGGGCGTGGTGGCTCACGCTTATAATCCCAGCACTCGGGAGGCAGAGATAGGAGGATTGCTGAGTTCGAGGTTTGCCTGGGCTACATAGTGAGCTGAGGGCCAGCCTGAACTATAAAGCGAGACCCTGTCTCAAAAAAAAAAAAAAAAAAAAAAAAGAAATTAGCCAGCAACAAAAGCTGGTGAGGTTGTGGAGAAAAGGGAATCCTTCTCTACTGTTGGTGGGAATGTAGACTGGCACAGCCATTATGGAGATCAGTGTGGAGATTCCTCAGAAAACTAGGATTAGAGGTTCCATTTGACCTTACTATTCCCCTGCTGGGGATATACACAAAAGAATTACAAAATTCCTATCACAGCGACATATGTGCATCCGTGTTTATAGCAGCTCAGTTTGTGATAGCTAAATCTTGGAAACAACCCAAATGCCCATCAACTGGACCCTGGATGAAGAAGATGTGGTTTTTCTATAAAATGGGGTATTACTCTGCCATAAAGAATGATGAGATTGAGTCATTTATACTCAAATGGACTTACCTTCAGGGCATACTCATAAGTGAAATAAATAGGTCACAGATGTGTAAATATTGTATCTGTTCTCTGGTATGAGAAACTAAAGATATAAATGAGTTTTAGAATGCATGATAGATACTGGGAAATAGTAAATATTCAAAGGGAAATGGAGTTTGGGGGTAAGTAATAAGGGGAAAGAAAAAAATTGATGGTTAAAAAAAAGGAAAGCCTGTTCATATAGAGGTGGGGGTTTAAGGTGGGTAGGGGAAGGGGAAAAATGAGAATTATATCATGTCGTATACAGGTATGAGTTCTAAATGTTAAGTGTAATCATGTTGTGTATATATAATGTACCAATAAAAAACGTAAAAGAAAAATGGAGTGTTAGCCGTAAAGAATGATAAATTAGTGGTGACTGATGCCTGTAATACCAGCACTCGGGAGGCAGAGGCAGGAGGACTGCTGAGTTCGGGGTTTGCCTAAACTACATAATGAATACAGGGCCAGCCTGAACTACAAAGCAAGACCCTGTCTGAAAAATAAAACCGGGCGTGGTAGCTCACACCTGTAATCCCAGCACTCAATAGGCAGAGGCAGGAGGATTGCTGAGTTTGAGGATTGCCTGGGCTACACAGTGAACTCAGGGACAGCCTGAACTACAAAGCGAGATTCTGTCTCTAAATAAATAAATAAACAAATACAAATAAATAACATATTAATGGGTACTGGAAAGCCAAAAATAAATACATAAATAAAAGGATTCAAACTTGAGGCCAGGCTGGACTCTTTAAAGAGACTGTCTCAAAATAAAATGTATTGGGGATGTAGCTCAGTACTCCCTGGGTTACATACTATATAGTTCATTAATAGAACATTTGCCTAGCATATGCAGGCCCTGGGTTCAGATCTAGTGCTGAAAAAAATAGTTTTAAAATATAGTGCTATAAAATAAACCTATATCCTGTATGGTTGTTTACACAACATCCATGCTAAAGCCAAACCACAGGGGCAGAATACAGATCAGTGGTTCCCAGCAAATGAGGAAATAGGAGTTCACTACAAGACAAATTCTTATTTTGATTGTGAATACTTTAGCTCTTGTTTGATATTGGTAAGATTTATGATCCCATGTTGCTTTATTACTCATCTAGACATTTGAAGTACTTACTCACCAGCAGTACTTTGGCATATGAGAAAATATTTTAAGAGAAAAATTCCATATAGTTACAAAATGTTTGTTGCATGCCAGCACTCAGAGGCTGAGGCAGAAGGATTGCTGTGATTTCAAGGCCAGTGTGGGCTACAGACTGAATTTAAGGCCAGCCTGAACTACAGAGACACTGTTTCAAAAAATAGCATTAGCGGGCCGGAGATTTAGCTCAGTGGTTCCAACGTCTGCCTAGCAAGCGCAAGGTCCCTGGTTTGATCCCGGTAACCACATACAATAATATGATATTGGGCGTGGTGACTCATGCCCACCAGCAATCAGTACCACACCCCACAATGCTGGGTGTGGTGGCTCACACCTGTCATCCCAGCAGTCAGGAGGCAGAGGCAGGAAAACTGCTGAATTTGAGGCTTGCCTGGGCTACATGGTGAGCTCAGGGCCAGTCCGAACTACAAAGTGAGACCCTGTCTCAAAAACAACAAAAAAAAAATAGCATTAGCTATCTTGGAACATATCCTCTACCAGGAGAGTTGGTAATGAGATTGTGAAGTAAGTTAGACCTCATTCAAGGAAACTATGATAACCTAATTTTAGCCAGACACTCTATTTTTTTTTTTGAAACAGGGTCTCGCTTTGTAGTTCAGGCTGGCCCTGAGCTCACTATGTAGCCCAGGCAAGCCTCGAACTCAGCAATCCTCCTGTCTGCCTCCCGAGTGCTGGGATGACAGGCGTGAGCCACCATGCCCGGCACTGTGGTATGGGTATTGATTGCTGGTGGGCGTGAGTCACCACGCCCAACATTGTATGTGGTTACTGGGATCGAACTCAGGACCTTGTGCTTGTGAGGCAGGCACCGGAACCACTGAGCTAAATCTCTGGCCCAGACACTCTATTTTTAAGCCAAAAGGAGAGAAAATATGTTCAATCACAGAAACTAACACAAGGTGAGTGCTTAATCAGTTTTCCTGTTCAGGTAGCACAATGCAGAGAAATGACACTTCATAGGGCTTTAATTACACATGGAGCTGACTACAATGGCACACACCTGTAAACCCAGCGACTGGAAGGTTAAGGCAGGACAGAGTTCAAGGCCAACCTGAACAATTAAGTGAGACCCTTTCTCAAAATTTAAAGAAAAGAAAAAGAGTGGACTGTAGCTCAGCAGTACAGTGCTAGAGTTTACCTCGTACAGGTTTAATCACCAGCATTCCCACCTGATGTTTTGGGAAAATCCTGTCAACATTACAAGCTATTTTATTTTTCCTAAGGACAATCCTTTATTGGCAGAACTGTATTGAGGTTAAAGAAGGTAACCAATTTCCAGAGCTCGGTGTAGTTTATATCTGATCAGTACCTAATCCCCTCCTTTGGCTCCCCTGGACACAGAAACATCTGCACTTACTGCCTCGGTAACTTAACAGCTGATGGCATTTAGTAGCGGTCATGTGTTCCCTCTCAGGATCTAGTTAGCTAAATGAGGCGCTGCCAGCTAAAGAGGCAGAGGCAAAGACAAGGATAAATCCAAGGATGGTGTGGAAGTTTGGCGGGTGGCAAAGACTGAAGTCATGCAATGCCCACCCCCTTCAAATGTGTCATCTCAGGTAAGACTGCCAGGAACTGAAATCATTTACAGAAACCAAAACTCCCTCAAGGGAGATCGTTTCAGTTGTAGTCATCTGCCCCAGACCCTTCCTAGGGCTTGCTACAGCCTGGATGTTCAATGGTCTCTGAAGCCCCATGTGTTAAATCTTATCACAGCAGGGGTGGAGAGAACATGAATGGGGTGGGGGGAGGTCAGAGCACTGTCACTGGTGTTGTGCCCTTGCAAAGGATCCTGGGGTCCCTGGCTGCTCCTCCTTCCTGGCAGTAAGGCAAGCAGTTTCGGTCCACCACACACACCCACCACACGCTTCTTGGTTACAGGGCCCCAGCAACAGGGCTGATCCATCATGGACTGGGACTACTAAAATTTTCACCCCAAATCCCATTTCGGGTGTTACACTGATGGAAAATTAAGAGGACCCCTAGCACTGCTTGGGCCCATTGCCTTTGTCTGCTGGGGTGGATGTTCCACCGAGGCGGTTGTAAGACCCAACTTGACATCAAAACAGCCATTTTGTTAAAAACCTCCACTTGTGTCCTGGATCCTCCCTGTGAACCTCGAACTTGTCTCCTTGGGAACTGTCCACCAACCATGCGTGCAACTGCAGAGCCTATGTTTTTAAAACTTGCTATTCTACAGTAACCAGTGATCTAATCTTTGCTATTGGCTTCTGTAACAACTCGTTCTGCACTTTAACAATAGAATGATTTAATCACTTCTGCATAAAAAGTTACCTCTTGGTAACAGGTGGGGGTGGTATAAATCTTGACTTTAAATACTGTGTCTTAGTCTAAATGGGAGCCTTCTTCCACATGGAAGGATGGTTCTCAGCTGAGTAATAAAGCTCTTGGTTGGACTTTAAGATCACGTTGCCGTAACCTGACAGACTGTCTCGGTGGGTCTTGGGCATAATAGTGGTAGCTGATTCTATTTTTTTTTTTTGAGACGGTCTCACTTATTGTAGTTCAGGCTGGCCCGAGCTCACTATGTGACCCAGGCACCCAGCCAAGCCTTGAACTCACAGCAATCCTCCTGCGTCTGCCTCCCAAGTGCTAGGATTATAGGCATGAGCCGCCACACCCGTCTAGCTGATTCTATTTTAACAGGCTGTCTTCTAACACACTGGAAAAGGAGTTGACTGGTACATCTCCAAATACAGTTCCCTTTAAGATAGTTGGTCAAGAGCCTGGTCAAAGGCCAGAGATTTAGCTCAGTGTTTCTGGCTCCTGCCTAGCAAGCACAAGGTCCCTGGTTCAATCCAGGTAACCACATACAATATTGGGCGTGGTGGCTCATGCCTGTAATCCCAACATTTGGGAGGCAGAGGCAGGAGGATTGCTGAGTTTGAGGCTTGCCTGGGCTACACAGTAAGCTCAGGGCCAGCCTGAATTATAAAGCAAGATCTCATCTCCAAAAAGAAAAAAAAAAGGTAGTTGGTGAAGACAAAGGGGACCAGCTGGCCAGCCAGAGAATCTTAAAGGAGTTCTGCCAATTCACAGACATGCCAAGACAGAACTTGCCCCTGAAGAGCACCCAGCCTCGCTACCAACAAGTGACATTTTCTGCTACCACACTTCAGCACTCGAGAGGCTTGTCCTCTTCTCCCCACTACCTTATCCCCAGTCTCTTCCAAAAATAGAAATTTCGGGCCAGAGATTTAGCTCAGTGGTTCCAGCACTTGCCTAGCAAGTGCAAGGTCCCTGGTTTGATCCCTGGTAACCACATACAATACTGGGCATGGTGATTCATGCCCACCAGCAATCAGTACCACATACCACAGTGCCAGGTGTGGGGGCTCACGCCTGTAATCCCAGCATTTGCAAAGCAGAGGCAGGAGGATTGCTGAGTTCGAGGCTTGCCTGGGTTCCACAGTGAGCTCAGGGCCTGCCTGAACTACAAAGCGAGACCCTGTCTCAAAAAAAAAAAAAAAAAAAAGAAATCTCATTATTGTTCCCTCAGCACCCCTCTGCCACCCAGGTGAGGAAAACCTGCCGTCTTGAAAGACACATGGTCAAGAAGCCACTGCAGGAATGCCTTGGCACTGGCTGCACTCTCTAGTAGGGCGGTAAGGAAGCCACCCTTCCAGGGACCATCAGGTCTATCACTGAGAAACCAGCAGTCAGATCAGCCCAACCTATGTGGCAGGACATGGGCTTTAAGGGTGGCAGATAAAAATGTTACCACCTGGGCTCTACTGGTATTTTATGTCTCTCGTAAAACACAGCAAGGATTAAATAAAAGGTATTGAGCTTTATAGCCCCAACTTTTTTTTTTAAACTGAAGAAAATAAACAATGAGAGAACATATGGTATGGAAGGTATTCTTTTATTACACAGGTCCTTCAGAGAGAACCAAATTCCACCTGTATGCTCTCATCCCACAGGAAGCAGGGCCCGCAGTGGGGTAAAGGGGTGCAATCAGCGGATCAGTCACCAGCACTGCTATCACCATTGCAGGAAAGGTTGAGGGCAGACATCATGGAATCAGAGAGCTTGCTGGCGATTTTATCTGCAGATGGAAAAATGCAATCTTTTGGTAACTGGATTGCCCAAAGTAGGCCTGCCAGAGCTGGTCTATGGCTAGCTCTGTCCGTACCAAGCTCCCATCCTGGCTCACATACCCTCCAAACACTAAACAGAACAACTGGTGGGATGTTCACAGCCACTGTTTGAACCCACAGGTAGATCCACTGACCTGTGATCATTTCAACACCTAGCCTGCTTTAGACTCATGTGGCTCCAAGTACTTTCATCCCTTCCAGATAACAAAACAATAAATTTCTCCTGTTGTGGTCAGTGTACTACTCGCCATTATCCTCAAAACGAGGCTCTCTCAGTGAAGGGACCGTACAGCAGCAGGAACTCTGAGTATAAATGTTCACCACTCGTACCACCCTGGCGCTGCTCCGGATTCCCTCAGAGTGCGCCCTCCCAGGAAGCCTCTGATCAGCTCGGTCTAGCCACCACGCCAGGCCAGCTCAGGTCTCTTCTCCGTGCCTGCTCTGTCTCCAAAGCAATTGCTCTACGCTATCAATATCTGTTTTGTCTTCTCCCCACTCTCTAGTAAGAGTAGGACAACAAGGACAATTCAGCTCTGGATTCCCAGACTGTTTGGAGGCAGTCCAAGAGTGACTAATAATGAAATACGGAAGAGTTTGGGGTTGACAGGGTCAAGCAGTCCTCCTGTACAGGTATTTGCTTTTGTGTGTCTCTCAGGAAAGAGACACGAGAAACCAACAGGTTTTCTATGAGAAGAAACCTAGATGACTAGGACATGGGAGATATCTTACTGTATATCCTTTAGGATTCTAAGGTTATTGCCTACAGATAAAGAGCTAGGTGTAGTAATACATGACTATAATCTCAGCACTCTGGAAGGCTGAAGCAGGAAAATCAGAAGTTCAATCCTAGCATAACCAACTCAGCAAGACCCTGTCTCAATTTTTTTTTTTTTTTGAGACAGGGTATCGCTTTGTAGTTCAGGCTGGCTCTGAGCTCACTATGGAGCCCAGGCAAGCCTCAAACTCAGCAATCCTCCTGTCTCTGCCTCCCGAGCGCTGGGATTACAAGCATGAGCCACCACGCCCGGCACTGTGGTATGTGGTATTGATTGCTGGTGGGCGTGAGTCTCCACGCCCAGCATTGTATGTGGTTACCGGGATCCAACTCAGGACCTTGCACTTGAGGCGCCAGAACCAGAGCTAATCCTCCGGCCTCTGTCTCAAAATTTTAAAAAAGGGAGCCGGGCATGGTGGTTCACATCTGTAATCCCAGCACTCAGGAGGCAGAGACAGGAGGATTGCTGAGTTTGAGGCCTGCCTGGGCTACATAGTGAGCTCAAGGCCAGCCTGAACTACAAAGCGAGACCCGGTCTCAAAAAAAAAAATTTTAAAAAGAGATTGGAATGTAGTTCAGTGCAAAAGCCCCACCCATGAGCATTGCTGATCACCATAAAAAAAAAGCACCTCATAAACCTGTCTATTTGATGCACAGACAGGCAATGGTTCTCTAAGTATGTCCCTCCGAAGAACAACATCAGCTCAGCACCTACTCAATTAGAAACTCTAGCTAAGGCCCAGACTCCTGTACTTTAAATAACCCTTCAGGTGATTCTGATGTACTCAGAGTTTGAGAATTACTATGCTAGTAGCTAAGCCTCCTAACCCATCTCACCCCCGGCCCCAGCCTGGAAGTACACATGAAGATGTTAATTTCGTGCCCCTAACCCAGGAAGGCCCTTGTCGGAGAGCAGGAGTAATCTGGTACCCCCACCTGTACGCTTCTGCATCTTCTTCTTATTCTTCAGGGCGGATGCCAGGGCCTGGCCCTGTTGCAGGGGGTCTGTCTCCATAATCCTCTGCAGAACTGGGCGGCGGTCCACTGAGCTGAGCTCTACCACACTACTGTTTGTGAGGCGGTGGTGGGCCACACTGCGTTTACCCCACCCCACCTGGTAACAGTTAGGGTTGGCACAACACCCAGTGAGGTCTTCGTTCTGGGGAAAGAAAAGAGGATTAACAGTGAGGTCTTGACTTCCAGAGAACCTCCAACGACTTCTGCAGAGGCAAGGACAGGCTTGACCAAGAAGGAACCTGAAGCCGCACAGAACTAGAACCTAGTTCTGGCTCTGCCGGATACTAGCAGACACCTAGTCTCTTGGCCTCAGTTTGTTCATCTGTCAAGTGGAGGTAGATAACTGGTAGCTTGTGTGGCTTTTACAAATAATTTAAATGACAAGAGGTCCCCCATTTTTGGGTCACCCTTCTGTCCCTCTTAGGCAGCAGCTTTCTTTCTCAATAAAGTTTTTCCTACTCTTAAAAAAAAAAATTTAAGGGCTGGGGATTTAGCTCAAGTGGTACCGCGGCAACCCTGGATGCACAAGGGCCGGAGTTCGATCCCCAGTACTGCAAAAAATAAAATAAAATAAAATAAATTTTAAAAAATTTAAATAAAATAGGGTTACTTGATCTATGACAATTGGTATTACACTAATTCTTTGCTTAAGTGATCCCTCAAGCCCTAACTCAATAACAATTATTTTCAGACACCCATTTCATGTCTCGCCAAGTGGCACAACGAGAGAAGACACAGAAATGAGTCAGACTCAATTCCAGTTCAGGAAGCAACCAGACTAGAGAGGATAACGAGCTGGGTGCAGTGAAACACTCCCGTAATCCCAGCAGTGGGGAGGCTGAGGCAGGAGGATGGCCTTCAGTTGAGAACAGCACAGGCTACACAGTGAGTTCAAGGCCAGCCTACAATATAGAGCATGATCTTTTCTCAAAAACCCACAAGTAAAAACCTGAAAAAGAGGATACAACAATCTATCTCACAAGTTAGAATATGGTATGCACCTATCAGGGGACACAAAGGATGAGTGACCAAGGTTGGGGACAACGGTGGTGGGTCAACACACCACTAAGAGGAGGGTCATTCCCAACTGACACTAGAAAAGAACAAAGCATCACTGGGAATCAACAAGGGTGGGTGTCTGGCAAGAGAAAAGTATAGGTGAGCAGTAAAAGCCAATATTAACAGAAAATTTAGTGTGCCAGGTACCATTCTACACAGGCCCGTTTGAGTATACGTGTGCATACATATACAGACACCCACACATACGCAGAGGTGCATATGTAGTAATGCGCCAAATAAAGACAGTCAGGGAACAATGGGCCACATACACAATGGTAGTCTCCTGAGATTACACTGCCTATCATGGCCAACTTAGCTTGTGTAAGCACACAATGATGAAACTGCCTCATGATGCACCTCTCAGAGCATAACCCTGTTGTTAAAAACGTCATGTGGCTGTATAAGCTCCTTTGTACATATTAATAATTTCATCCTTGTTAACAAAGCTGACTAACCAGGCCCTTCAGGTGACTAGTAAACAGAGAAGTAGTAAGTTCCTAATGAGTCTGGCTCCAGAGCCCATGCATACAGCCATGTCCTACACTGTAGTGGGGAAAAGCATGATGGAGCGGGTTCGAGCAAAGCTACATGCAGTATCAGTCTGGGACTGAAGGCAGGAGCACCATTCACAACACTGTACACCTAAAAAGGCATCTCCCAGAGTTGGCCCATAAGGGAGACCTGCTGGGAGCGATGAACTGAGTCTGGAGCTTATAATATAGATGGGGCTGCCTGCAAGGTTCTGAGAAAAAGTTAGGTCTCATGGGCTCAGTGGAAAATATCACTGAGGGAGGTGGCGTTAAACACACAACTTTATACTGCTTTCTCCATTAAGCAATATGGAAACCTCTGAAACTACGTGAGGACCTGCCACTGTCCAGTTCAGACCTCGTCTTTCCTGAGGCTGCAGAGGCTATAGTCTCCTCCCAGGACTCCCTGCACCCCTTTCTGAGTGATACTGCTATTACACAAATGTAACCTTTAAGAAACCCTTCAAAGCTGGGCATTGTGGCACATGCCAACCTTCCCAGTACTCTGGGAGCAAGGCAAAAGGATCCCAAGATCCAGCCCAGTCTGGGCAATTTGGTGACTTAGCGAGATCTTGTATCTAGACAGATAGATAGACAGAAAGACAGAGGGAGGGATCAAAACCTCTTCCAGACATTATGTAGTCATGAAAAAATAAAGGACAATTCAAAGTAATTGAAGGAATAATCTACAAGATCAGTCTGTAAGTGAAATAAACAGTGAGAACAAAATACGAATGGCTTGCTATTTGAATTAAAAGTTATATGCAGCTATTTGCATGCGTTTAAGTGTATTTATAAATACTGACTAGCTCTGAAAGGAAATGTGAGTCTGCTGACGGTGACTGCCTCCAAGGAAGGGACACGTGGGTGGCAGACAGAAGTAGTAGACTTACTTTTCACTGCATACCCTTTAGCACCTTTTAAATTTTAAACCATGTATATGTATTACCTAGAAAAAAAGAAGAAAATTTAATAAGCAAAATGGAAGAAAATGCTTTGACCCAGAAAAAGAAAAACACCTTGACTTTAGTGTTTTCCTACTTATAAAGTGAAGCGCAAGGCCTTCTGTGACCTCACTCCACACTCTGTGATCTGACAGCCCCACTTCCCATTCTAAACATCGCTAGCAAATTCCCCTGAACACCACTCTTTCAGGCCTCATGATGAGCACAGGCCAAGACCAGGCCCAGAGAACTTAGCCTTTAGGATGAGGCTTACGCAAGGTGTCCCTGATCCACGAGTGACACAGGTGAGGGCTCTTAGATCCACGCTGTCCCAACTTCTGTGCCCACAGCACCACTCACCGGTATCCCATGTATTTCTATTGAAGTGCAGATGTCTATGCCTGAGACTTACCAACATGTGAAGGACAGAGAAATGGGGGAACTAGCTAAAGAGGTTGAAAAAACACTGGCGTCACTCATGCCACGCGGATCTTATGTAACAGGCTTCAGTCAGACTTGATCCTGGAGGTGGTGGGGCCACGAAAGGATTCTCAGCAGGGGAGGTAACATGATCATATTGGGCCTTAGAAAGCATGGGACATGCGCCCCAAGTGAGTTGAGGATGAGAAGCGTAATCTAGGGCTGTGGCCATGATAGAGATATAAAGAAACTGATGGCTTCTCAGGAAACTTAGGAGGAGTAAGTCGTGAGACTTAGTGACTGACAGACAGGGTATTCCCAGTGGTAGTGAACCTATGCAGCGCGTGTTATTCTCCTTTTAAGACAAAAGATGTTAATGTACGGGTTGTTTTATCTGAACTAAAACCTCACTGCACTGTTGACACCTTGCAATAAATAAGCAGGTTTTGGGTTACAGTCTGTACACTTGTCTCTTAAAGATTCACTATCACTGGTACAGTATATGGAATCTTAGATGTTAGTCAAGAAAAGAAAGCCTAGTTTGCAACTTCAACAACTAAGCGGCTAGATGGTGATGCCTATCTTATATTGGAATTAGGGCTGAGAAACTTGAAGAGATCATACGTCCTCCTTGGACCTGTGCTTGGTTGGAAAAGGACACACCAGGAGCGCAGAGTGTGACCACACGTACCTCACTGCCTACGACAGCTCAGCGGGGACCGACCCCTTGTCAGAACCCTGGTGGAAGTCAGGGTCACCGTGAAGAATGTGAATAGGTACCTGATGTATGGTGGTTCCATTTTCAGTGGCATCTGCTATTTCCATCACTGGAGAATGCAGCCTCTTGATCTCCACTTCACACGGGTCTATGTCACCCAATAGCTCATCAGGCTCTCCCGTGGCCAAGCCTTTAACACAACCAACACCACCGTCAGGGCCCTGGCTCCTCTCTGGTCAGGCCTCAGCAGACAGGGCATGGGGGTGATGCCCAGGGGAGCATCAGTGGGAAAGGGGCTTCTTCTCCCTTCTGAGAGGGCAGTAAAATATTAAAAGAGGAGTTTGTTTGTTTGTTTTTTTTTTTTTTTTGCTTTTTGAGACAGGGTCTTGCTTTGTAGTTCAGGCTGGCCCTGAGCTCACTATGGTGCCCAGGCAAGCCGCCGCAAACTCAGCAATCCTCCTGTCTCTGCCTCCCGAGTGCTGGGATTACAGGCGTGAGCCACCACATCCGGCATTGTGGTATGCGGCGTTGATTGTTGGTGGGTGTGAGTCTCCACACCCAGCATTATATGTGGTTACCAGGGATTGAACTCAGGATCTTGCGCTTGCAAGGCAGGCGCCGGAACCACTGAGCTAACCCTCCGGCCCAAAAGAGGAGTTTTATAACTGGACACTTGCCTGCTGGGAAGTGACCGTGGAGCCTCAGCGTGCTCATCTGAAAACTGAGAATTCCACAGCTGTACCCACATGTGGCTGCTGTGAGGCACGGCAGAGCACACCTGTCATGCTCAGGCCTGACACAGATGCTGCTTTGTAAATGGTAACCACTGGGGTTCCCTCCCTTGGATCAGGACTTCTTTCTTCTTGCCCCTTGCATACAGCTGGCCTCCAGTGCATTCCTGGTCATGGCCAAGGTCAAGCACCATCCTAAGAACAGGAGCACCAATCCCTCTCAACCGCTCATGTGACAGAAGTAGAAACTGAAATTCAGAAAGAGGGACCCCTGAAGCCACATGAGGAATAAACTGGGAAGCAGGTAAGTCCTCCTTTGTAATTCAAGAACACTAGAAGACCCAGAGAAGGAAAACAGTGGCCCACCCTCAAGAAAAAAACAGAGAAACCAGAAGCCAGACTAACCAGGACTTGCTTAACTATCCCAGAGTATCTACAAAGAGACCCAGAGGCCACAGGACTGTGCATGAGCAGGAAGGAAAGTAAGCAGGAGCTCTAAGCCAGAACTGTGGAACATAAGTGTTCATAGAGGAGAACCATTATCATCACCCCCTCTGAATATCCCAGCAAACAATGATCTTAGCAACAGTTAAGATCTACTGAGCATTTATTTGTTGTTTTCTGTCTTTTACTATTTTTTTCCCTTTCTTTGGTCCTGAGGATAAAACCCAGGATAAACCCATGCTATGCACAAACTCTACCCCTGGGCTACACCCTAGCCCCTCCTAAGGGCTTGTATCTAGATCTGCCCCCCCATCCTAGGCTCCTGTGGTCAAAGGTGGAGCTTTATCCAAAGTGGCTGCATCTAGGTGTGTGATGCTGGGATTAAGGGTGCCCACCCTGGGTGTGTTGTTACCTACCCTAAGGGCAGGCAGCTTGGACAGAATATAAGAGACTGAGCGAGGACTGTTGTGGTCACTTGCTGCTTGCTGCCCTCAGGGTTCCCTGTTTTGGCATGGCCTACTTCTCCTCCGCACTGCTCCTCTGCCATGACACCCTGCCCTGGTGTCAGCCCACTATGGACCGAAACCTCTATAAACTATGAGCTAAGATAAACCTTTCCTTCCTCCCTCAACCTTGGGTGTCCGTTATTCAAATCTTCACAATTACCCTATCGAGGAGGTGCTACTGTACCACTTTCCAGATGATGTCACTGAGACAGGAAGAAGTTAACTTTTTCAGCATCACAGAGCTTTACAGAACAAAGCTCAGATTCCAATGGAAGCAGTGCACCCCTTTTACCACTGAGCTATTCTAAACTAGGAGTTTCGGACAATAGGGCAGGAGAGCTGGTTTCAAGGCCATGTCTGCCCACCACTGACTAGGTGGCTTTTAACGAGTATCACCTTTTTATGACTTAAGGTACCTCACAGGCCAATGGGAATAAGGAGCAAAATCTAGGAATGCTTTGAAATGGCTGTGAGAAAGCCTAGGGCAACATTAGAGAAAGGACTTCTGAAAAGAGCATTTCAGTCGGCTCTAGGTCCTGGAAGACAGAGATAGAGCCTTGTATTTCTGAGCGAGGACTGTTGTGGCACCTTAAAGGGTGCCAGGTACCTTGCTAATTTCTTTCCTACCTACCAAAAGCTCAAAACCATCAGCTACCCCTCCATGGCCAAGATTAGAATTCTCTAACTTGCAAAACAAGAAATTAAACTGAGCCAGGTGTGGTGGCTCATGCCTGTAATCCCAGCACTCGGGAGGCAGAGACAGGAGGATTGCTGAGTTCAAGGTTTGCCTGGGCTACATAGTGAGCTCAGGGCCAGCCTAAACTACAAAGCGAGACCCTGTCTCAAAAAAAAAAAAAATTAAGCTGAGAGTTGCTTAAACCTATCTAAAGCCTAAATAAGAAACCATGATTTATACCTAGATGTCCTCTCAGAGCCTTGTGCATTCAGACAGGACTCAGGGGAGATGATGGACAATGGGGCTGAGATACCAGTGAATTAGTCCACTGATGAGTTTACAGCTAAATATGATATTTGGAAGGTAAACTGTGGTTGGAGGAGGTGGGTGACTGGGGCATGACTTGAGGAATATATCTCCTTCCCTCCTCCCCTGATCTCTCTCTCTTCTTGCCAGTACGCCATGAACTATTTCTTCTCTGCCATGTCCCTCTGCCATATCACCCTGCCTTGAGGCCAGCCTATGGGTTGAAACCTCTACAACCTATAAGCCAAAATAAACCTCCTTGTTTAAGTTGTCATTGTCAGGTAGTATGTCCCAGTGTCAAGAAAGTGACCAAGACATAGGGCCACAGAAAGGGAGATCAAATGTGGGACCTGACATCAGGTCAGATCTATGTGGCTCTGCTAGGCCAAGTCCAGATGTACATACCGGTCCAGACTTACATTCCATGGTGTCTTCATTGGTCTGCTCAGTATCCTCAATGTCAAAGACCTCAGTCATCTTCTGAACAATCTCAGCACTCAGATGGGCAGGCAAAGTGTGCGTGGGTGGTGGTGGTATATAGAAGCTGATCTTCCCACTGCATTAGGAAGTGGGGGAAGACAGTGGTGATGTCATTGGAAGAACAAATGACCAATCAAAGAGAATGAATTAGGGCCGGGAACTTAGCTTAGTGATTCCGGTGTCTGCCTTGCAAGCACAAGGTCCTGAGTTTGATCCCCAGTAACCACACACCACAGTGCTGGGCGTGGTGACTCACACCTGGAATCTCAGCACTCGGAAGGCAGGGGCAGGAGGATTGCTGAGTTCGAGGCTTGCTTGGGCTACATACTGAGCTCAGAGCCAGCTTGAACTACAAAGCAAGATCCTGCCTCAAAACAAAACAAAACAAAACAAAGGAAGAATTGGCAAGCAAGAAATGGTGAGGGCCAAAAACCCAGATAAGGGGAAGGGGACATAACAAGAATTAAGACACATAACGTACTAATAAAAATGAAAATTAAAGAAAAATCTGAACAACACTGGGTAGATTTGCTGTATAATGCTAATCTCTGGGCATGAAAAAAGAAATGCACTGATGCCATGCCTGTCCCCCATCTGGGACCAGAGAAGTCATGCTGCCCCGCTAACCGCAAAGAACCCAGATGAACCCTTGTAGAGTGACATCCCCAGCTGGCCTCATGCTCAGCCTCCTCACCTCACCCAGTCAGCCAGGACAGCTTTGGCAGCCTGCTCCTGACTATACAAGCCTCCCTTTTTCTTCTTCCCCAAGCGGTGGGCCACTGCAGTCAGAAAGTGCTCAGTGGTCTGGAACCCAGACACACCATAATAGTTGGAAATCTGGTAACGAGAGGAAGAAAAGTCACAAAGAAGAATGAAGGGCCATTCGAGCAGGGCAGGGCCGGGATCCACTGGAGAGGCCCTGGTTCACACCTCCTCCAGATTGCAGCGTTGTAAGATCATCTCCACTGGGGTCACAGGGTCCTCCAGGCTCTGCACTTGGATGCAGTTGCGCAGAATGGTGCCCACCTCTGAGCTGGGCCCTGGGACAATGCCTGGGGCATCCAACAGCCTGATGTACTTGTCCAGGCAGACCTCCTGCATGAATCTGGGGCAGAAGAGAATGAAGAAGGCTTGGATGTATCTGACATCTAGTCACAAAACCTAGACCTAGGGAGGGGTTGGGAGGAGGTAAAGGAAGGGAGGGGGCATTACAGGTGAGGGAGAGATATAGTCTAGGGGGCTCTGAGACATTAGAGAACTGGGGCTGATTCTAAAATCTAGCCTCTGCCACTGGGGACTGAGGTGTAGGACCTGGGGCAAGCTTTTGACTCTCTGAGCTTCCACCGCTTCCTCTAAGCAACAGAGGGAGCACAAGCAGCTCAATATGACGTACTTGCTGGGAGACTTCATGGAGCTAAAGAGGAAAAGCCGGGCTGACAGCCGGCACACACCTAGGACAGGCCAAGCAAACGAGTGTTAGTGGAACTCCCATGCCCAAGGAAAGAATCAGATGGTCCAAAATTAGGAAAAGGGCAGGTGCTGAGATGTGGGAGTCAGAAGTCATGGTAGGTAGTGTGAAGGAGCTGCAGATGGGGAGAGGAGGCAGGTGCTTACTTGGTGACCCCAGGAACAGCTCCCACGTTGCATGCACGGCTGCGCTTCAGGCTATTGATCAAGCTACTCTTCCCAACATTGGGGAGTCCTACAAAGTAGCAGCAGATGACTCAGACAGTAAGGGCACTCAGGATATTTAGGCCAGTCTAGGTGAGGGGGGCCCTGGCAAGAGCAGCGACTAGGACATGGAAAGCAAAAATAGAGCCTGGCCTCCTCCTGTCTTCCCACCCTAGACCCTGACCGAGATCCCAAGGCCTTTCAACCTCTCTCCCCTTGTAGGCATGCTGGGTAGACATGTCCTTTCTCCAGACGTGACACTCATCTCCTACACACAACCAACCTGGAGAGGTGCTCAAGGCGAGGCCCAACCGATACGATCCACCACAAAGTAGAAATCAAGAAATGTCTGTGTGACAGAGAGCTATCTATTCCTGGTGTGTAACTGCCCTTGGGAGAAGGGCCTTATCTCCAGATGCCTGGTTCTCTCTCTATGCAGCTTATCTCTTCGTTTTTTCATTTGTTTATTTGGTTTTTTTTTTTTGATGTAGGGTCTCACAATGTAGTTCATAGTACAGGTTGACCAGTTCCTTTTCTGTGTCTCCCTCTTCCTCTCTTCAGATGTATGAATTTATATATTTTCAATGTTCAGCTCTCACTCCAATGTGTCTGTTTGCGATTCACTTTCTCTCCAAGATAATCTGTTTGTCTCTCTCTCAACTTCTCTGTTCATCCCCATGATCCCTTTCCCAGTACTCTGGATTCCAGAAATGCCCAGGTTTGAATCTCAGCTCTGCCCTGTCTCACACCAGACTAAGCTCCACAAATCCCTTTTCCCTTCTCTGGGTCTCAGTGTTCTTATCTGTTACAAGAGAAATGGTCACGTCTCTTTCCCTCCGCTCTGAGATGATGAAATGGTAACAACTCCAAGATTGGCAAAACACATTCGGTCCAAAGTTCTAACGTTTCGTTTTGTTTTGTTTTGTTTTTTTGAGACAGGGTCTCGCTTTGTAGTTCAGGCTGGCCCTGAGCTCACAGTTAAGCCTAGAACTCAGCAATCCTCCTGCCTTTGCCTTCGAGTGCTGGGATGACAGGCGTGAGCCACCACGCCTGGCATAGTGGTGTGTAGTACTGATTGCTGGTGGGCGTGAGTCACCACGCCCAGCATTCTACGTGGTTACCGGGGATTGAACTCAGGACCTTGCACTTGCAAGGCAGGCACCAGAACCACTGAGCTAACCCTCCGGCACCCCCCAAAGTTCTAACGTTTAATACATAATGTCTGAGCTGAGTATGGTGATGCAAGCTGTAATCCCAGTACTTGAAAGGCAGAGGCAGGAGGACTGCTGCGAGTTAAAGGCCAGCCTGGTCTACATAGTGAGCTCAAGACCAGGTTAAACTACATAGTTAGAGCCAACAATGGCAATTCCAAGTATACCTTCCTTTGCCCACCTAGTCACTGTACAAATCACAAAATCCTTCCTGAACCACGCTCCTTTCCCCCCAAAAGGGAAACACAATCCTTCCAGGACCCTTCCCCCCAATTCAATCCCTGCTTGAGGTAGGAGCCTGGAGCTCATGACCATTCAGCAAACCTTACCTACAACACCCACGCGAATGTGGGTACGCACTTCACCCAGGCGGCAATAGTTCCCCAGAACCCTCATAAGGTTTTCAGCTCCAAAGCAGCCTTTGCTTTTCAGCAGTGACTCAGGGGCTTGCTCCACCGGCACGCTGCACCGATTCTGGAAAATGAGAATGGTATTAAAGAGGCACCAGATGAGGGATGTGGTCTGAACTCAGATTTCCAACTTGTAACAAAACATTCAGGGCCTCCCTGTGACCACTGAGCTCCTCAGCCTGAAATGGAGGCTTCTCACACAGGCTCCGAGCACTGCCACTGCTCCAGCACTGCTCCACTCCCTTCTACTGTCTGTCTTCTCTGTCCCTGCCTCTGTGTCACAAATGTCCCTCTTGCCTCGCGAGAAGGGGCATCCTGGCTCTATATAGGCCAGATCTCAGTTCTAGCTCTACCTCCCACAAGCCTATCCCTTCCCCAGGCCTCACTGCCTTCATTTACAAACAGGAACACCTGCCCGGCCTGCCTAAGCAGGGACAAGATGGCACCTGGTCTGTGGCCTCCTTTCCCTTCATTCCTCACGCAAAACAAGGCCATCTTGGCCTGCATCTCTTTACCCCTGACACCATCTCCTCTACCTGGACTACCCTCTTCTCCTCCCTCTTCTCTCACCCACTACATCATTTCTAGTATCACAAAGTTGACATGTACCTTACTGTCTTTAACAGATTCCAATGGTGCATCCTTATGATGAAATACAAATGGAGTACAACTATTCAAAAGTAATGTTGGGCCGGAGATTTAGCTCAGTGCCTAGCAAGTGCACTGCCTAGCGCCTGCCTAGCAAGCGCAAAGTCCCTGGTTCAATCCCAGGTAACCACATATAGCAAACCACACATAGCAGGCCTGGTGACTCACACCCACCAGCAGTCAGGACCACATACCGGGCTTGGTGGCTCACGCCTGTAATCCCAGCACTCGGGAGGCAGAGACAAGAGGATGGCTGAGTTCGAGGCTTGCCTGAGTTACAGTGAGCTCAGGGCCTGCCTGAACTACGAAGCGAGACCCTGTCTCAAAAAAGAAATGTTTACAACATCTTTGCTACCAAAATGGCAGAAGAAAAAAGTATTTGAATGGGACATGTACCTCACAGCCAGATACCTTGGCTAGCATGTCTTAACATGCAAACGCTGGATTTGATCCCCAGCACAGCAAAAGGAAAAGAAAAAGCTAAAATAGTAAATGAGATATCCTGTCTCACAAAAACCCAAAAGTTCAACACTATGTGAATAAATTCACTGTAGACTGACCCTGTTTATATGGAGATTTCTGTTGATTTGAGAGAGAATCAATCACATGCCTGGTCTACATGCCAAAGGGAATAAATATAGGTGTGCCACCGTTTAATGTCACTGAATATTGGCAAGGATGTAAAGAGGCCCTGTCATACATCTACCTACCTCATTCATGAGAGGATAACCAAAAGGGCGATCATTAGTGTCTAGGAAAACGTACAGTGAATAAGCTTATGTCTGACCCAGTCACTCTACCGGTCAGAAGCTAACCCATGCTAACACTTGCCCACTTGCCAGGCAGGATGCAAGGATGCTGTGAGGAAGCAGTGGTTCTAACGAGAAACTGGGAAAAAGCCGGGTGTGGTGGCGCACGCCTGTGGTCCCAGCTACTCGGGAGGCTGATGTAGGAGAATCACTTGAGTCCAGGAGTTCTGGGCTGCAGTGCGCTATGCCGATTAGGTGTCCACATTTAGTTCGGTATCAATATGGTGACCTCTCCCGGGAAAACTAGGAACCAGAGGCTGGTGAAATGGCTCAGTGACAAGGAGCTTGCCTACCACACAGAAACAAATCCCTGGGGGCCATCCCCAAACTATGAATAATAGTAACTGTAACACATGTTACAAAGTAAAAAATGTCCCCAGTACCTGATTTCACTACCCAGAAATAGCTAATGTTTCTGTAAAATTTAACATTTTATAATGAAAATGTATTTCTGTATTAATGATACCATTATACCATTAAGTAGTATGGCTTGTTTTAAATGGAAAAACGAATGACTATATAATTTTTGAAGTTACTAAGTAGTTAACTACATTTTCTAAATTTCTCAAAAAACAAAACAAAAAACCTCAAATTTCTTATGAGTGGTATGCATTGTCCTTACAGTTAAAAAAGAGGGGAAAAATGTTTCCTAAAAAGAAGTGAAAAACTAGTCTAGGGCCGGAGATTTGGCTCAGTGGTTCCAGCACCTGCCTTGCAAGCGCAATGGTCCTGAGTTCGATCCCCGTAGCCACATGCAGTGCTGCGCGTGGTGACTCACGCCCACCAGCAATCAATACCACTCGGGAGGCAGAGGCAGGAGGATTGCTGAGTTCGAGGCTTGCCTGGGCTACATAGTGAGCTCAGGGCCAGCCTGAGCTACAAAGCGAGA
>PVIC010016474.1:0-12788 GCA_004025085.1 Thryonomys swinderianus | reverse complement strand
CACCCGCTGCCCACACCAAACCATGGCTTCTGGTTATTCTCAAAGAGGCTAGAGGGCTCCGATCTCAAACTTACCAAGTTTTTGACCTGATGCTGGGTGCTGGCCTTGAAAGCCACGGTAGGCAGCTCATTCCGAAGGTAATTTAGCCATTTCTTCACAACCTCCTTGGGAACCAGGTCTGGGAAAAACAGGGACAGGGCTGGTAAGAACATCAGCTCCTGTCCCCCTTGAAAGATATATCCACCAGGCCGGAGATTTAGCTCAGTGGTTCTGGTGCCTGCCTACCAAGCGCAAGGTCCCTGGTTTGAACCGGATGGTCCCTGGTTTGATCCCCAATAACCACATACAACAATATAGGGCATGGTGACTCACGCCCACCAGCAATCAGTACCACATACCACAATGCCTGGCGTGGTGGCTCAGGCCTGTCATCCCAGCACTCAGGAGGCAGAGACAGGAGGATTGCTGAGTTGGAGGCTTGCTTGGGCTATGTAGTGAGCTCAGGGCCAGCCTGAACTACAAAGTGAGGCCCTATCTCGGAAAAAAAAAAAAAAAAAAGGATATATCCACCCACACTCAAGGCTAGGCTCACTTCCTGTCAACAAGTCTCTCTACTGGACTTCTCAGTCCTTCAGCTGGAATAAAAGTAGACAATCTGGTACACAGGACCAGTTGGCCCTCCCTAAGGGGTCTATTCCCTCAGGCAAAAGTACAAACCAGCTGTTTGGTCCCAGACTTCGTCCTGCCAAGACAGGAGCCAGAGGTTTCCCAAAGATTCAATTTTTCATCCTTTCTCTATGCCGAGCCAAATGTCAAAAGTAACCATCAAAGAATGGCTATCGTTTCCGAAGTACTGACCACATATGAAGTACTTTATCATTAATTCTCACAAACCTATGAGGTGGGGACATCCATGGCCCATTTCAGTTAGAGAAACAAGAGCTCGCAGAAGTGACGTGACTTGTCCAGTATTTCAGAATAAACAGCACAGTGGGCTGAGACTTAGACCTCAGAGACCCCTGAGCCCATGTACTCTTCTGCTTCAGACCCTGAGTTCCAGCCAGGGGAAGAAGGGCGCTCTCAAAGCTTTTCAATTACAGGAATTGATCAAAATGCCAAAAACAGGGGACTGAAAGGCAGACAGGCTTCCACTCCACTCCCACCTTAGGCTATACTGTCTTCAGATAATATTCCTGGTTTTGAAAACTGAAACAAGAATTACTACCTTGCAGGACTATTATGAGTACCATTGAATTGCCAGGTCTCAGAATCTGGTCCAAGCTCACCTTTCAAGAAGGCCTGGCCTGTCGGGCATGGTGGTACATGCCTAGAATCCCAGGACTGAGGAGGCTGAAGCAGGAACACTGCTAGCTCTAAGCCAGCCTGAATTACAGGGTGAGACTATCTCAAAAAAAAAAAAAAAAAAAAAAAAAAAAACCAAAACAAAATGGACAAAAGCTTGGCCCATGCCCTGCCTTGCTCAATCCTGCGTAATACCTACCAATTTTGTTCAAAACCAGGACCAGCTTCTTGTTGCCTTCTGCTTGCAAAACAGCCTCTTCCATTTGGAAACATCGGCAGCCCAATGGGTCTCGGGCATCCAGGACTTCCAGAATCACATCAGCATACTCCACCACCTGCCAGGCAGAGGGCAGAAGTGTGAGAATAGGGAGCAGTGCGGGCAGCAGTTACTCAAACTAGTAAAGCCTTCAGTTTAGTTAGAGAAGAAATGATAATGGACTGGGGCCCAACCCAAAGGGCCTAAAAAATGAATCCCCGCCCAGCGCGGCAGCTCACACCTGTAATCCCAGCACTCTGGACAGAGGAAGGAGGATTGCCCTGAATTCAAGGCCAGCCTGGACTACATAGTGAGCTCAAGGCCAGCCTGAAATTCACAGCAAGACCCTGTCTGAGAAAGATAAAACCAAAGAGGGCCGGAGATTTAGCTCAGTGGTTCCGGTGCCTGCCTTGCAAGCGCAAGGTCCTGAGTTCAAAAGATCCCGGTAACCACATACAAGGCTGGGCGTGGAGACTCACGCCCACCAGCCATCAATACCACATACCACAGTGCCGGGTGTGGTGGCTCACGCCTGCAATCCCAGCACTCGGCAGGCAGAGACAGGAGGATTGCTGAGTTCGAGGCTTGCCTGGGCTACATAGTGAGCTCAGAGCCAGCCTGAACTACAAAGCGAGACCCTGTCTCAAAAAAAATAAATAAATAAAACAAAAGAAATGAATCCTTGTACCTTGCGAAACTCCCTGTAATAAGCCCTCCTGGTGGCCTCGTCATCCAGCTGAGGAAGCGTATTTAATTCCTGCAAAACTTCCTCCTGAAAGAAAAAAGAATGGCCTAGCGGAAAGAAGGGGTGAGAAAGAGCTCCGGGGCTTTGGGAAGCACAGAGAGCCGGGGAAGCCACATGGGTCTCAGTCCCCCTAAAACAGCTTTGACCTACCAACAGAGCTGGGCACTGGGGAAAGTGGGTATGCCCACATGATGCATATGCGTGTCTATGTGGATATGTGTGTTGGCACACCAGCCAGAGGCCTGAATGTGCAGAGGGTTGTGTAAAGAAGGGATAGGAGGACTGTGAGAAATCTACGGGGGTATGGAATGGGGAGAGGCAAATCGATACCGTATGTCAGAGAAAGAAGTACGAGTTGCCAAGTGTATATTCAGCGTGCATGACAAAAGCAGATGCTGGAAAGGAGGCAAGGAGGCCCAGAAGGGAGATGAAATCCCCCACACATACTCCCTCCTCTCTGTCTCACTCCTCTCTCTACACCTTCACTCCCTCTCCCGACCCCTCTCCTAGTCACACTTCTGTCTTCCAGACTCCTGCCTGCATCACCCCCAGCCTTTAAGGTCAAGCCCAGGAGAGAAACCCGCTCCAGAGATGTCCAGCCACAGATCATGCCGAAAATGGCCCTTACTTCCCCCTCCTCCATTCTTCTTTGTCTTCACTATTTTCCTTCCTCTCTGTACTCATTTCTTTCTTCTCTCCAATAATTTCACATCTCTCCTTTTCTCAAAGCAATGGCAAAGCCGTGCCAATCCCACTGAGGAGCCAAGGCTACTGTTTTACCTTGCGTTCAAACTCCTCCTGGCGTCGCAGGACATCTTGACAATAGTTCTCGATGGTCCTGTGTTTGTGTTTCTCTCGCTCCCGGGCCGCTTGCTGCTTCTTCCTCATCTCCTCAATCTGTCAGGTAAACAGACACTGAGAATGCAGCTGACTGGGTCTGCAGCCTAAGTGAGTGACGGCTGACAGAACAAACAGTGTGACATGGGAGAATTCAGGGGAACAGAACAGGGGAGAGTAAAGAGGACAGCAAAACACAGTGTTTGAGAAGAGAAAAAAGAGATAAAGGGAGGGAAGAGTAGCAGAAAAAATACTAAGAGTGTGTGTGAAGCAGAGAAAATGCACTCTAGAGGAAAGGAACCACACAGGCAAAGAAAACAAGATCCTAGGACATGTCATCATCTTAAAAACAAGTAAAAAGAAATAAAAATCAAGATGACCCAAATATGGTGGTGTGCACTGTAATCCCAGCACTTGGGAGGTTGAGATAAAACAATCACTTGACCCTAGGAGTCCATGACCAGCCTGAGAAACAGCAAGATCCCATCTCAAAAAAGAGGAAAGAGATTTAGCTCAGTGGTTCCAGCGCAAGCCCAGCAAGCGCAAGGTCCCTGGCTCCATCCCGGTAACAGCATACAACAATACTGGGCGTGGTGACTCACAGCAATCAGTACCACATACCACAGTGCCAGGCGTGGTGGCTCACGCCTGTAATCCCAGCACTTGGGAGGCAGAGGCAGGAGGATCGCTGAGTTTGAGGCTTGCCTGGGCTACATAGTGAGCTCAGGGCCAGCCTGAACTACAAAGCGAGACCCTGTCTCAAAAAAACAAAAAAAAAAAAAAAAAAAAAGAGGAAAGACCAGCCAAAGAAACTGGAAAAGGCTGCTCATGATGGAAGGAGATGGCAAGGAAAATGAGATGACAACATCAAGTGCTTCAAGGAAAGCATGGTCTTAAATGCTGAGAATCCTACTAAGATGAGGGAAGAAACTATCCACAAATTCAACTGAGAAGGCAAGAAACTTTCCGCACTTGGGATGGCACTAGTGAGACAGGCAGGATGGTCTCAGTGCAGCACAGGGACATGAGCCAGGTGGCAATGGGCCGCGAGATGAAGGGGCGGTAAGCAAACAGAAACACTGAATTTATTATCAAGATGACTGCCCTCACTTCCTTCATCTGGCTTCAAGAGTCCTCACAACTCTGGGGACGGCCCTTCCATCCAACACTCCACAGACTAGGCATTGAAGCCAGGGATTTTCTCCCAGTCAATGTAAAGAACTCACCCTCTTCTTCTTTAATGCTGTATCCCAGTTGGAGTGATCATTGCAGTAAACAAAATGGGAAGATGAAGACACTCTGGAGGTTGCTTTCTTCCCATTTCGCTTTGTAGACTGTTCACCAGACAAAGGAAAAAACAAAACACAGCTAATGTACTCATGGAAATCATCCAACCTCTGGACAGGTAGGACCCAAAGTTGTCCAGAAGAGGCTAGTTTTGAGGGGAATGGAAAGGGTAGGCAAAAAAGGCTGTGCCCCAGAGATCTGACTGTCTGGCAGACCCACCCTCCCCTAACCAGGGAGGACTGCCTGAAGAGCTCTAGGGAAGTGGAAGGGGCAGTGGCGGCGTTCCTGGCAAGTTCCCCAAGGCCAAAGGAGAAGCTTTCTAGGCAAGTAATTCCCAAAATATGGTCCTTGGACCAGCAGCAGCACCCAGGCACTTGCGAGCAATACAAATTATCTATGGTTTCTCTTACATGATAAATCCAATATATAAAGTACAAAATAAACAATAGAAAAAAAAGACAAAAAAAGTTATTTTAATCCAACATGGACTATGTAAGTGTACCTTGACTTAGTGCTCTTACATATTTTGTATGTTTTTTGACCTGTTACTCTCGCTATTAATCTATAATTTAATAAGGACCCCTAAATAAATGAAACCTGATGCTAGCCAAAAAGCGGAGTTTTTAAAAAGGGGAATGAAGAGGCCAAAAGAATTGAGATGTGTTATGCACATGTACCAATTCCCAAAACGAATGTGACCATTATGAACTGCAAACATGTACCAATAAAAATGTAAAACATTTAAAGAAGAAATCATCTAGCTGGGCATGGTGATATATGCCTGTAGTCCCAGGACTTGGGAGGCTGAGGCAGAAGGCTGGCCATGAGTTCAAGGCCAGCCTGAAATACAAAGTTAGAACTTGCCTCAGGGAAAAAAAAAGAGAGACAGAGAGAAAGAGACAAAGAGAGAGAAAGAGAGATATTATCCCACATTATACTAGACATCCTGAATCAAGCTCTGGGGTAGTCTATGTTTTAAATAGACCCACAAACCTGCAGGCTACTGTGAACTGCAGTGTCTGTGAACTTTACCATACTAACCTTTCAGAACCCAAGCCATTTCCAGGTTATACCTTTTTTTTTGTTTTGAGGGGGTTTTTTTGGAGACAGGGTCTTGCCTTGTAGATCTGGCTGGCCCGGAGCTCACTATGGAGCCCAGGCAAGCCTGGAACTCAGCAATTTTCCTGCCTCTGCCTCCCGAGTGCTGGGATTACAGGCATGAGCCACCATGCCCAACATTATGGGGTGTGGTACTGATTGCTGGTGGGCGTGAGTTACCAAACCCAATGTCTTATCATTGTATGTGGTAACCGGGATCAAACAGGGACCTTGCGCTTGCTAGGCAGGTGGCAGAACAACTGAGCTAAATCTCTGGCCCTTCAGGTTATACCTTTCTCAGGAGCCCCACAAACTGGGACCCAAGATGATGTCTTAGCCTCCCTGAGCTCCCTGAGAAACAGGGACTTGGAGATCAAAATGGCCCAAGGCTTAGCTATGTTTGCTACCTTGAACCCAGGAACTTTCTCACTGAGGTTGTTTGTTTAAAAATGGAGAACAGGGCAGGGGATTTAGCTCAAGTGGTACCGCACCTACCTTGGAAGCACAAGGGCCTGAGTTCGATCCCCAGTACCACCCCCCCCAAAAAAAGTGAAGAACATGGGCTAGGGGTACAACTGAGTGGTAGAGAGCTCTCGCTCAGTGTGTGCCAAGGCCCTAGCTCCACCCTCAGTACTACCGAAGTAGGTAGGGGTAGGGATATAATTCTTGTCAAAGTAAATCAAGCACAAAACAGTATATGGCTTCTGGTGGGAACTTATTACACAGTGCTGCCATTTCTCTTGTTGCACACACCCAGACAGAGAACAAAAGTCAGATACACTAATTCCACAGTGGTACTCTGTCCACTGAACCATTATTTACTGACCTGATCCCTAATAATGGGCGTACTGCACCTGAAGGGAAGGACAACTTACCTGCTTGCAGCCTTTGGAACCTTTACCTAGCTTTTTATTTTCTACAAAAAAGAAAGAGAAAGAGAGAGAGCCATTATTCACCTGCCCAATATTTACTGATACCTTAATCAAAGCCAGGCTACACTGAAACCTCAGATATCCTGACTGTTTAGATCCAACACAAGACAGAGACACGGACAGCAATAAAAATGGCAAAGTAATGCATACAGTTTTAATAGAAACATTTTAATGCAAACCAGTAATTCTGAAGTTGGGCAGGGAAGCATATTCCTCCAAAGGCTGAGGCAGGGGCTGGGGATTTAGCTCAGTGGTTCTGGTGTATGCCTCGCAAGCACAAAATCCTGAGTTCGATCCCTGGTACCACATACCACAATGCCGAGTGTAGTGGCTCACACCTGTAATCCCAGCACTCTGGAGGCAGAAGCAGGAGGATTGCTAACAGTTTGAGGCTCACTTGGGGTACATAGTGAGCTCAGGGCCAGTGTGAACTACAAAGTGAGACTTTTTCTCAAAAAAAAAAAAAAAACTCATAGATATTTCTTAAGGGCATTCTGTAGAATAACCTGAATATGTTTTTGTTTTTTTTTTTTTTTTTTGAGACAGGGTCTCGCTTTGTAGTTCAGGCTGGCTCTGAACTCACTATGTGGTCCAGGCAAGCCTCAAAATCAGCAATCCTCCTGTCTCTGCCTCCCGATTGCTGGGATTACAGGCGTGAGCCACCACGCCCGGCACTGTTGTATGTGGTATTGATGGCTGGTGGGTGTGAGTCTCCATGCCCAGCATTGTATGTGGTTACCGGGGATCGAACTCAGGACCTTGTGCTTGCGAGGCAGGCGCTGGAACCACTGAGCTAATCCTCCGGCCCTGAATATGTGTTTCTAATGTCCCCTATCCTTGTGCCTGATTTTCTACTTGGGAGCCCTCAACAATCTGTGTTGGGTAGAGGTGAGGGAACTGGTGGCCTGTGGAAGTGAGATGAGGAGCCCTAGCAGATTAAACCTGGGTAGATCCCCTCAGTGTGGGCACAAAGCACTATGCCTTCTGTTGCTGCCTCCCAGGGGACCTACACAGTTAAACTGCTGTCTCCCTTGGATCTAGGAGGAAAGAACTGCCAGTTTTCCAATCAGGCCTTAACAAAGCCCAAGAACTTAAGAGGACTCTCCCGATGTCAAAGACCTGGCCTCCTGGGAAAGAATGGTTTGCCTTAACTCTTACCACCTTCAAGAGGCCAAAAGGAATTCCTACACAGAAAGGAGATTCTGCAAGGACAAGATAAATGCAAATATATTAACAGCTCAAAATTACTACACAAACAACAAGCTCTATCCTAAGAGTGGGTATCACTGAAATAGGACTTTTAGTTCCTCCTACTGAGTCACAGACCATCACACCATACTTTTCTAATGAAAATCTGTACTTCAGCAAAACAGTAGCCATACTGAGGGAGTACAGGAAGCAATATTTGTATTTATCCACCTGATACCATGACCGTGTATGCACTTGTGTCAAATGTAAATGGGTGAATATAACTCATATTGTGCACTGCTAAGTTTTGTGTATTTATAATTTTAAGTATTCTTTTGATTTTTCTTGTAGAATTAGTGCAATTCAGTATAATGCTGCATGAAAATCCACTTTTACAAATTTGGGAGGAGGGTGAAAGTGAGTGATCAGGTGACTCAGATACCAATGATGACCTGGATCATGTAAACTCAGTTAGCAAAATATGACAAAGAGCTGGGTGTGGTGGTGGCTCGCGCCTGTAACCCCAGCACTCAGGAAGCAGAGGCAGGAGAATTGCCTTGAATTCAACGTTAGCCTGGGCTACATAGTGAGTTCAGGGCCAGCCTGAACTACAAAGCAAGACCCGTCTCAAAAAAAAAAATGTATATGGGGCAAATACAGAATGAACACTTTGATTCAGAAAAGCAATAAAACAATAATGTAAATAAATGCTTGACTAGTCAAAATGCTACATATGCTTGAATGATCCAATATTAGAACAAGGTAAGAAAAGGTTATTAGGTTCTTGCCAGGGATGAAACCTATTGGAAAAAAATGTTAACACTGCAATTCAATGTTGAAAATTATTTGTAATGGATAATATACTACAAGATACTTGAAATACATGCAAAATATAAGAAAACATTCTACATACATTGATAGTAATACTCAAAAATATATTTATTGGGCTGGGTGTGGTGGCTCATGCCTGTAATCCTAACACTTGGGAGGCAGAGACTAGAGGACTGCTGAGTTCAAGGCTTGCCTGGGCTACACAGTGAGCTCAGGGCCAGCCTGAACTACAAAGTGAGACCCTGTCTCAAAAAAAAAATATATATATATACATATATATATATACATATATATATACATGTATATATATATACATATATATATGTTTGTTTGTTTGTTTATCGGGCCAGAGATTCACCCCAGTGGTTCAGGCACCTGCCTAGCAAGGGCAAGGACCCTGGTTCAATCCCTGGTAACCACATACAATACCAGGCATGGTGACTCATGCCCACCAGCAATCAGTACCACATATCACAATGCCAGGTGTGGTGCCTCATGCCTGTAATCCCAGCATTCAGGAGGCAGAAGTAGGAAGATTGCTGAGTTTGAGGCTTGCCTGGGGTTCACAGTGAGCTCAGGGCCAGCCTGAACTACAAAGCGAGACCCTGTCTCAAAAAAAAAAATTGTGTTTTGGGGCCAGAGGGTTAGCTCAGTGGTTCTGGCGCCTGCCTCGCAAACGCAAGGTCCTGAGTTCGATCCCCGGAAACCACATACAATGCTGAATGTGGAGACTCACTCCCACCAACAATCAACACCGCATACCACAATGCCGGGCGTGGTGGCTCACGCCTGTAATCCCAGCACTCCAGAGGTGGAGACAGGAGGATTGCTGAGTTCCTGGCGGCTTGACTGGGCTACATAGTGAGCTCAGGGCCAGCCTGAACTACAAAGCGAGACCCTGTTGCAAAAAAAAAAAAAAAAAAAATTGTGTTTTGATGACAAAAAGACCCAATATTAGAAAGAAAAAAATTCCAACAAGTTGGCTGCTATTCGCTCTTTGGTTGAAAGCTCTGTTTGGAACTGTCAAGTAATTTATACACCATCCAAATATATGACAAGTAATGAAAAACTTGAATCATTTTGTGTTCATTGAAGTTTTCAGCAATACATGCCAAGAAAACCTTCCAAAAATGGTATAAAAATATATCCCCTGATAGCTGCAAAGACATTTTACACCTTGATTTTAGAAATTTATCATGGAATTCAACCACCAGATGTTTTTCATGCAGTAATAAACCTTATGACTTTATGAACGCTCACTGCAACTATTTCAAAGAATAACCCAAAAGTGACATTTCACAATTGTTTCACTAGTTACCCACTGATGTTATATTTACTAAAAGAACAGCAGTTGACCAGAACAAGAACCATTCAAAGAACAAGGTCTAGATCACTGAGAAAATGTTCCAAGGTAAGAACAGAGAAATGTATAGTATAATCTTTGGATTTCAGGCTGGTCTTGAACTCACTATTGAAGCCCAGGCTATCCTGAACTTGCAGCGATCCTCCTGCCTCTGCTTCCCAAGTGCAGGGACTCCAAGCATGAATCACTGTGCTCTGCCCAGTTTATTAACTATATTTTAAAAATTATTTTAAAGGCCAGGGACCCAGCTCAGTGGCACCATTCTTGCCTGGCAAGCACAAGGTCCTGAGTTTGACTACCGACACAGAAGAAAAAAATAATACACATTTTAAAGTAGATTTAACTGGGCTTCTGGGAAAATAGGAATAGTAAACAGAAAAGAAACACGCTCTCCAAGGTGTGGTATACAGACGCTAGAATACACCAACATTAGGAAGAGAAAAAGGACAGAAGTGGGTCCTAGGGAACCAGAAAGGATCTGAAGCAAGAACTCAAGCCCATGAGAGAGCAAAGAGAGAGACCTCAATGCAGAAGGAGGTGGCAAGTGGCACTTTCTCCCTGAGTCCAGACTCGCTGCCTGGGAGGAGCAGCTGGGTTAAGTCACCTGCACAGGCATAGTGACTACTGGTGACACCAGAGGCCTCTACAGAGAAACACAAGTGGAATGTAGCAGTGGACTCAGTGGACTGCAGTGGGTATTAAGTTATTCTGGTTCAGAGGGATCCTAGAAGAAGGCAACTGGCTTGTAACCATCTTGGAAAGGGGCCAAATGAGCTAGGAACTTAAGAACAGCTTTGGGCTGGCTCCTAGCAGCTCCCAGTGGCTGGGTGAGGCAGAACTGAGTTCAAGCAGGCAGGAGGTCAAGAAGTGGAGTTCGAGCCAGCAGGAGGCACATGGAGCGGTGCAGGCCGAACAAACTGGGATCCACCCTCACAAGAGAAACCAGCCTGAATTTAGTGAAACTAAAAGTGTAGGCTTACTGGGATTATCCACTACCCTGTCATAAACCCGAGGTTAGCTTGTATGGATTAACCAATAAATTTCTGGGCTCCGTTTGCCCTCTCTGTCTACCAGTGACAGCACAGATATACCCTTAAGTGGAGCAGTTTTTCCTTCCCTTCTTTTAGTTTTCTTGTTTTTTGCTTTGTTTTCTGGTTGTTTGAAATATGACTGTGAACACTGTTTCTACGTTTTGTTGTTGTTGTTGTTCTGTTCTTGTTTTTATTTCTTCCTTCTCTGTCATTCCTGTTCTTCACCAGTTTCACGAAGTTTACAAAATCTTCTTTTGTCCTCCAACCTTACTTCTAATCTTTTCTTTTTCTGTTTCTCTTTTTATACCTAACCTCTTTTAAATTTTCTCCCTCAAGGGTAAAGTATCCATATTGACAGCATATTTACTGTGCAACATTTTCGGGTTCATTTTAGATTTTGTTAAATAACCACAAATATAGTTCATATAGTAAAAGGTGACAAATTAATACCTACCAGTCTGCCATTTAATAAGCGGTGTTTGATGCTACTGTTATTGCTGATCGTAGCCAAATTGGCATAATTATTATAAATCTGTTGTTCTTCATGGTATGCCCAGGTACAACTTGCCTATGGGTTTTAAAAAATCCTAAAGACCAGTGCCAAGGATTGTAATCCTAGCACTCAGGAGGCAGAGGCAGGAGGATTGCTGAGTTCCAGGCTTACCTGGGCTACACAGTGAGCTCAGGGCCAGCCTGAACTACAAAGTGAGACCCTGTCTCAAAAAAAGGTGGGGCGGGTCAAAGATCTAAATATTAAAACAGAAACACTAATCTGCCAGAAAAGAGAATAGGTAGAATTCTGAGGACATAGGAGTAGGCAAAGACTTCATGAACAAAACCCAGACCACAGGGGAAATACTACAAAGAATCAACAACTAGGACTTTATCATATTAAAAAGCGTTTGCACAGCAAGAGAAACCAACAAAATGAAAAGACAACCCACCAAGTGGGATAACAGTTTTACCAGCTTTTCAGATAAAGGAGTATTACCTAGAATATGTAAAGAACTCAAAAGAAATCAGACCCCCAAATCTGAAGACCAAAGGCAAAAATGGACATCTGAAATAAAGACACTTCTTACATGAAGAACTAGAAACAGCAAATAAATATGTGAAAAAATGTTCAACATCACTGGTCATTCATCCAATGTAAATTTAAAGCAATGCTGAGATTCCAGCTCACTCCAGAAAGAATGGCTGCTATCAAGAAACCAACAAATGACAAATGCTGAAGGGGTTGTGAGGAAAAAGGAACCTTTCTCCACTGTTGGTGGGAGTGTAGGCTGGTGTAACCACAGTGGAAATCAGTGTGGAGATTCCTCATAAAACTTAAACTACTGGTTCTGCTGAATCCAGTTATCCCTCTTCTTGGTATCTTCCTAAGTGAATTAAAAGCATCATAGGACAATGATATATGCATACTCATGTTTACAGCCATAGTTTGTAAAAGCTCAATCTTGGAAACAGCCCAAATACCCATCAACTAACAAGTAGATAAAGATATAGGTTTTGGGGGTTTTTTTGTTTTTGTTTTTGTTTTTTTGAGACAGGGTCTCACTTTGTAGTCCAGGTTGGCCCTGCGCTATGTAGCCCAGGCAAGCCGCCGTGAACTCAGCAATCCTCCTGTCTCTGCCTCCAGAGTGCTGGGATTACAGGCGTGAGCCACCACACCCGGCACTGTGGTATGTGGTATTCATGGCTGGTGGGCATGAGTCACCACACCCAGCATTCTATGTGGTTACCGGATCGAACTCAGGACCTTGCGCTTGCGAGGCAGGCGCCAGAACCACTGAGCTAAATCTCCGGCCCTTGTTTTGTTTTGTTTTTTGCTTTTGAGACAGGGTCTCACTTTGTAGTTCAGGCTGGCCCTGAGCTCACTGTGGTGCCCAGGCAAGCTGCCGCGAACTCAGCAATCTTC
>PVIC010016473.1:0-33922 GCA_004025085.1 Thryonomys swinderianus | reverse complement strand
CGCCCCGCCCCTCCCGCTGGGGTTCAGGGGCCGCCCCGCCCTCCCTATGGAGTTCAGGGGCGCGGGTGACCCGGCCCTCCGGCTGGGGTTCAGGGGCCCGGGCGCCCCGCCCTCCCGCTGGGGTGCGCGGCGCGGCGGCCCGGCATCTGCGGCAGGGCTGTGAGGGCTCAGAGTCCCTCTCAGCGGTCACTGTGCGGACGTCCCGGGGCCGCGGAAGCGGTCGCAGCAGGAACACAGCCCGACCCCCGGACAGCTCCGCTCCGAGCCCGCACCTTCGCTTCTCCCAAGACAGAGGACAAAAGCTGCGCGGGGGGCGGGGCGGGGGGGAGATCTCAGCAGGGACCGGCCGGGAAGGAAGAGCGCACGCGCGGCTCAGTGCTGCCGCCTGCTGCTGTCCTGCCGCCCCAGCCGCTCCAGAAGCTCCTCCCCCAGGGCGCTGGCCAGGGCCTCCTGCCTCTCACCTTCCCAGCAAAGGCCCTGAGAAGGCCGGCGGGGACCGGCCGGTGGAGACGGGAGACCTGGGTCACAGAGCGGGGGGCTCATGCACCCTCACAGGCTGGGAAGCCCTTCGTGAGTAGCACCGTGACCCACAAGCCGCCACTGATGTGAAGCCCGGAGCGAGTCAGCGCCTCCACACTGTCACGCAACCCCTGAGACAGTCGACTTGAAAAGAGGACGGCTGGGCCGGAGGGTTAGCTCAGTGGTTCCGGCGCCTGCCTCGCAAGCACAAGGTCCTGAGTTCGATCCCCGGTAACCACATAGAATGCTGGGTGTGGAGACTCACGCCCACCAACAATCAACACCGCATACCACAATGCCGGACGTGGTGGCTCACGCCTGTCATCCCAGCACTCGGGAGGCAGAGGCAGGGGGATTGCTGAGTTCAAGGCTTGCCTGGGCTCCATAGTGAGCTCAGGGCCAGCCTGAACTACAAAGCGAGACCCTGTCTCAAAAGCAAAAAAAAAAAAAAAAAAAAAAAAGAAAAGAAAAGAGGACAGGTGCGCTTGGCGCGCGGCTCTGCAGGCGGGTCCACGCTGCATGGCCCGCTCTGGGTTGTGGTGCGGCAGGGCCGGGCAGTGGCGGGGAAGCCGCTCGCCCTGGGGGGTGCGGAGTGGGGCAGGAGCCGGAAGGGGCTGGGCCTGCTGCCTTCGGGGCACAGGCACCTCCCTTCCCGTAGCCCCACCTCTTCAAGGCCCCACCCCGATGCCCGGGGCGAAACCTTTCCACTTGCGGGGGATGCTTGAGACCCCACCTAGAGCAAATGGGTTACATTTTGAAGTGGTTGAAAATCCTAAAGGAAAAATAAGAGTTGTTATAATACCTGAAGGTGGGTAAAACCTGAACCACGGGCCACCTGGGCCTGTCGAGTGCTGGCTGCTGGGCCTTCCGGCCAGAGGAGATGCCCTCCGCAGAAGTCGTCCCAGGCCGAGGTCCGGGTACGTGGTCAGAAGCTCCCCCAGAGGCCCCTCCGCAGAACAGGGAATGCCCTTCGCCCTGCGGCGACTGTCTCCACGCTGCGCAGAACGGAGGGCTAAGAGCAGCTTTGATGGCGGTGTCTTCCAGGAAAGTGACGCGTCTAGCCCGAGGCCTCCTCTCCCATGAGACCACCCAAAGTGAGGCTTGGAAAACCCTGGCGAGCAAACCCCAAACATACTCCTGCACAGCTATGGCGACCGGCCCCCCGCAAAACCATCCACAACAGCCAGGCGTGGTGGCTCACGCCTGTCATCCCAGCACTCGGGAGGCAGAGGCGGGAGGATTGCTGAGTTGGAGGCTTGCCTGGGCCGTAGCCCAGTTTAGTGAGTTTACGGCCAGCCTGAACTGCAAAGTGAGACCCTGTCAAATAAAATGAAATAAAATAAAAAGCCAAAAACCATCCAAGACATCAAAAACAAGGCAAATCTGAGTCACTGTCGTGGCCAAGAGACGCCTGAGGGGACGCGGCAGCTGCCTGCGGAGTGGCACTGTGGGCGGCACCCCGGAACAGTAGAAGGAAGTCAGGGAAAAAGCTGGGACCCGCCGCCTCGCGGACTGGACCAGGTGCCGTGTCCTGACGGAAGCCCAACGGCCATCGAGGGGAGCTGGGTGCAAGGTTTACAGGAGGAACTCTGCACGGTCTTTATACTTTTCCTGTAAGTTCAAAGCCAACTCTAAAAATAAAATTCAGCATAAAATATATACTCAGGAGCCCTCCCTGAACTGCACAGCTGCCCCCTTCACGCTGAGATCTGCCTCCGCTCGCGCTGTTTTGCTGCCGCACCGCAGACTGGGGCTAAACAGCGACGTTGCCCTCGCGGTCCTGGAGCTGAGGTCACGGAGCGGGTGCTCCGAGGGACGTCTCCGCGCCCGCAGTCGCCCGTCTGCTCGCTGCGCCTGCCTCGGCTCCCAGAGTCCGGGGAGCAGGGCGTGGGGACTGAGGGCTCAGTGAGGCAAGATGCCCTCGCTGCCGGCATCCACTGGGCCACGCAGTGCCTGGTCCGCAGCCGTTGGGCACCGAGACCTGTGGTGCCCTCAGGTGGTGCCTCCCCGCCGAGAGCAGAGGGCGCGCAGGCCGGCGACGGCAGTGTGAGCATGGCTGTGGCGACAGAGGGTGTCGCTGTCCCGTGCCCTCCTCCCTGCGTGAGCTGCAAGGGACACGGACAGCTGCACCTCCTCGGGGCTGGTGGAGAGAGGGCGGCCCCCTGCCACACACCCACAAGGCGAGGACGGCCGCTCCGACTGTCCCCCCAAAGGCGAAGCCGGGCAGGCCCCGTCCTAGCGGGGTGGTGGCCAGCACAGCGAGGCGCCGCGGCACAGGGCAGCAGCAAGTGCCACCAGCCCGGGCACTGCCCATGCTACCGAGCCTCCAGGGCTGGGGTGACCCGGGCAGAGAGGGGGCACGAGCGGCCGGGGCAGCCGCCTCCTGAGCGGGTGCTGCACCGCGCTGGGCCCGAATCACCTCCTGCCCCCCGTGGCCTCCGGTCAGACCCGCAGTCGCACTGGGTGCTCGGCCCTGAGCGGCCGCGTCCCCCGTGTGTAAGGGAGAGGAGGAGGGCCAGCCCTCCCGCGACCGCCGTGGGGACCAAGCGAGCCTGTGTGGACTTTTAGCCACGGAGGGAGCACCCCGGAGCTGGACAGTCAGGGCTCGTTAGGGCTGGGCTGGGCATTGGGACTCCCAGGCCGCACGCTTCCACCGTGTGGAGAAGACAGGCGGCCGCGTGTGTTTACGAGCCAGATGTGCAGGGGGCGCTCCCAGGCCGTGTGCACACCCAGGTGCTGCAGGCAGAAGCGGTTCCGGTGCCCAGTGCGCTCCCTGGGGCTCCCCAGAAGAGCGAGGGACCAGCAGACACCGACGTGTCCCCCACGACCAGGACGCCAGAGCAAGCAGCTCTCTCCTTCGGTGGGAGACGTGATTCTAGGACGAATCCACAGCAGCAGACAGATGTGTGAGTCCTGCCGAGCACCACGTGCTGCGGGCACGAGTGTCAGTGCGTCAGGGAGGCTCCTGGGCCTCGGGCGAGAAACCCCAGGTCTGTGCCAAGGGAGCCAAGAGGCTGGCCTGTCCCTGCCCCTTCCAGCCAGCACAGAACAGTTGGCACACTTACGGGCACAGTGTGACCCTCCGACTTGGGAAGTGGAAGTGCTGGAGGGCAGCTCTTCTCGCCTCTGCCCTGGCCCTTGACCTGCAGGCCTTGGCACCACTCAGGGCTGCCCACAGAGGGGCCGTCCCTCTGTGCCACCCGCGAGGACGGCTGCGTGTGCGCCAGTTCAGCCTTGTCTGTGCAGTGCAGCGGGCCCCACCGGCCGGCCGCAGCTCAGCAGCCCGTCGCTGCCGCACACCCTGGGCCTGGCGGCAGGCCCTGCTCAGGTGGGCTCTCCCATCGGGACCTGGGGCAGGCTGGAGTCCAGCACCGGCTTGCTTCTGAGACAAGCGGCGGGGGCGCTGGCCCAGGGGCTTGTAAACTGCGCTCCTGTGATCTTAACGAAGTGCCCGACACCTGCTTGCGACCACCGCAGGTGTAGCACCTCGGCCCAAGCAAGTCAGGACGCGCCGCGGAGCTGGGCGCAGGAGTCTGGAGGTGGCCGTCTGCCCAGGTCAGCACGGGGGCCTGGGGAACCCTCCGCCGGAGACAGAGCCGGGCACCAGGGCCGCAGGGAGGGAAGCGGGGCGTCCTGACGCACGCAGTCTGCCAGTGCGCTCCCTCTGTTCTGCACCCCAGCAGCTGGCCGCAGGTCCTGTCCGGGATGTGCCCCTGTGTGCCGAGCCCTGGTGCATATGCCCGTGTTCTTACAGTGGGGGCCTCCTGGCCCGGAGGGGGGGCTCCGTCACACAAGCATCAGCCTCAAGGAGACAGGAGAGGCAGGTGTGCCCGGGAAGGCAGCCTGGGCAGGGGGCGTTGGGACTGTGCGGGAATCACTCCCTTTGGGCTACGATTTCTCCCACTCCTGGCGGTGGGGACAGCTGATGTGATTAGCTCCAGGAGGGCAGCGTCTACGCATAGATGCGCGGACACTGTGCCTTCCGCAGAATGTCTGCCCGTGAGTAAAGGCGAGAGGACACGGGTCTGTCTGTTCTTCGCCCCCACCTGCTTCCCCCACTCCCACCGCTTTCTCTAGCGCACCGACAGGATGGTGAGCGTCCACAGGAGGGAAGCATGTCCTGATGCACAGTGCCACTTAGCTGTGTGCAGAGCTTGCGTGCGGGGTACCCTGCGACCCTGTTCTCCCGTCTCCCCACCTGCCACATTTATTTCCACCTTTTTCCCGCAGAATGGAGGCTTCGGAGGGCACCATCCACTACAGATCGCACTGCTGGATACTCGAGTTACAGGGCTCATGAGGAGACCAGACTGGGACCTCCCGAGGGCAGAGATGCCGACGCAGCACTGCGCCCCAAAGAGCGGAGACTGCACAGATGAGACCCCACCCACGTACAGCCACCGTGCAGAGGACAGGACGGCCCGGAGCGTGGCTGTGGCATGGCCTGGTTCACGAGGCTTTGGTTTCCTGCCTTCAGGCCCAAAGACACCTCCACAGGGCCACGCTGGCCGTTGGCGCTGGCCACGTAGGCAGACCACGCTCTGCGGCCTCCTGGGCTTCTCCAGCAGCACCCAGCCCCCGTGTACCAGACGAGCCAGGCCTGGAGGCCGGGCAAGTCGGCCAGCCCCACACCGGCTGCGCCCGTGCGTGTCCGTCCGCTGTCCCCGTCTGAGCGCCCCAAAGGGCTCACGGGGCTGGCGCTCATCCCAGGAACGGCAGCCAAGGGCCAAGCACCTCTTCATCACTGCTGGCCACGCAGGTTTTGCATTGTCGGGGCAACGGCCGCCCCGACACACCGAGCCCCTTGCCAGCCTGCAGCGAACGGATCCTGGGAATCGACCGCCTGGCCCCGGGCTCCACTGCGGCTGCAGAAGAGTCAGTTACCGCTCGCTTCTCTCGGCTGCCGCGGCCTGAGCCTGTCTGCTCCGCACAGGCCCCAGCCTGAGCGCCGCTTCGCCCGCAGCAGCCCCCACGGGCACCAGCGTCGCGTCCTTAGGCACAGCCGGCAGCGTCGCCCCAGAGAGCAAAGTCTCGGGACGTTCCCAACTCCCAGGGGAGAAAGTGAGCTTTAGAAAGCAGAGGAGAATCAAATTCCGAACGAGGACGTGTGAACTGGCCCTGGGACCGACTGATCGCGCGCGACACAAGTCCGAGCGGCTGGACGCCAGGAGTCCGCTCCGTGCCCACGTGGGTGTCCTGTGGGCCCGAGGCTTCCCGTAGCCCTCCTCCTGGGCACGCTTGCGGGAGGGCGGCAATAGTGTTTGCAGCGCCTCCCTGCGAGGTGAGTGCGAGGGCACGGCGTGCGTGGGCAGACGCTGGCAGCACCAGAACAGCACGTACGGCTCCTGCGCCCATTTCATCGGCCACAACTCACGCGCCTGCTACCCCCAAGGCGAGGCTGGGCTATCGCCTTCCTGTGGGAGCGGGCACGGGACAGCCGAGCCACTGTCTCTGCCCACCCCCGCGACAGCAACGGCTTCCACCGGTGAGTCTCAGGTCTGAGCACGTCGCCGTCCGTCCGTCCGTCCCCCCCGGGTGGCTGCCTGAGGAGGACTCAACTTCCTTCCAGAGAACTGATGCTCCGACTCCGTGCCCTGCTCTGCCGTGTGATGGTGTGCTCTGGGGCAACGCTGAAGCCTGGCAGAGCCATGGTCACAGTGGGTGACCGCCTGCCCCCTAGACCCACCCAAATTCCCTGCGGCCTACTTTGCGTCTTGCCCCGTAGGTATTTACACACATGTGCCCAGGGCATCACGCTCTTAAACAGTAGGGCTGCACCACGCCCCGGATCCCGCAGCCAGCAGTGGCCACACACCCTCGCAGAACGCCCGCTGTCTTTGCTGCGGGGTCACCCACCACCCAGCCCCACCCATGGGGTGAGCACCGCCTCTGGAAGGCCTGGCCTGCACTGACCCGGGCAAGGGCAACATGGAACACGAAGCAACGTCTCTTGTTACTGCAGGGCCAGACGCAAGGGGGCCAGGCGCAGGGCCAGGGCTGTGGCTCCGCCTCACCAGTGCCCACCCCGGGCCACGACCTGTTCGGGGCACCCCATCTATCCTGGGACTCTGGCCCCTGGGGTAAAGGAAAGGTCTCACCAGAGTGCACCCACGTGGGGTCAGCCCACGCCTGGACGGCTGAGGACTCTGTCCCTCGGGTGGCCGCAGGGGCCTCACACACAGATGGCTACTATGCAGAAAGTCTGCTGCCACGGTGCCTATTTCACAGCGCAGTCCACTGAGCCAAGCGGAGCTCAGTGCCTGAGGCTGGACCGGAAGGCCCGTCCCTCACTCCCGGGCCACTGGCAGCCCTGAGATGCGTGAGGCCGGACCCAGCACCCGGACCCAAAACCACTCCTGAGTTCTGCTCCCAGCACCAGGCAGGGCACCGGGGACACGAACCAGCCAAAGCCGTACTAAAACTGACGTGGAGACCGCTTGCTGTGAGCCCTGGAACTTCACGGCACCATGTAGGCCTCTGACCGCATCCAGAGGGCTCGGCATCAACTGCTCTGTCCTCGAGGACACCCCGGCACCCTCTCCCCCGGGGGACAGACCAACTGCTTTGCCTACAGAGTCTCCCGAGAGCCGACGTGCACTTGGTGTCTGGAAAAGCATCGTCCTCGTCCTGCGTCAGCTCTTCCTGGCCCTGGCCCGTCACTTAAATGGTCTGTTACCATGTCCCAGCGGCTCCCGGCAGGCTCCAGGAAGAGAAGGCTGAGGCAGGGTCCTCCGGTGACCGTGGTCCTCTGGAGGCTGATGCCTCGAACATACAAGGTGCCCACTACCCGTGAGGGGCCGTGTACACCACAAAACCCAGCACACCATCGCTTCGCCTGTCGGAGCCTAGCGGGAGTCTCTTTGGCTCATGCATCACAGGCCAACAGCAGCGTCTCTCCTGCACGCTGTCCCCAATCATGTGGCCGTCTGTCCACCAGCATCCTCATCCTCATGGCTGAGAGCACGGGCGTCTGGCCCTGTGCCATCTGCCTGGACTGCCAGTCTCTGCCGTCCAGACCACCCCTCGGCCCCCACGCCTCTGGCCCCGAGCCTCACTTTCTGCCTTCCCGCCTCACAAGCCGTGCTCGGTGCTCTGCACAGCCCTGAAAGGCTCATGCAGACTTTCCAACCTGCAGATGCGGGAACGGAGACTTGGGGAGGCCCGGGCTTCACCATGGTGGCGGGCACAGCTTCTGACGGGCATGGAGTTGTGCAGTCTGCCTTCTGGGCATCGCTTCATGACTGCCGAACTCCAGAACAGTTGATGGGAGGTTCGTGAAAGGTCTGTGCATACCGGACATTTCCAAAATGAAAACTTTGAATAAAAGTTACCTCCCTAACCAAAGTGAGAAAAAGGTCCCCAAAACATGTCGATACTTAGTGCACCCTCAGAAGCCGGGATGCAGAAAGTGCTCAGTCAATACTTGCTAAAGCAGGCTGCCTGAGGCTGCTCGCAGCTGCGCTGCGCCAGGCACCACATGCGGGTGTCATGCCTCTGCCCCTCCCGCAGAGAGGAGGACTCGGGCGTCCCTTCAGGAGGGGTCTGGCCGGGACCTCGGCCCTTGGGCACCGAAGCCCTTCCGCCGCGCAGTCCCGTTTGGAATCCGTTCCGGCCAGCACCCTGCTGTGGAAGGAAGATGCCTCCCTTTTCGATCTTAGTGCTCGCGACCAGCACAGCGCCGCAGAGCTCACAGAGAGCGATCGATAAACGTTCAGTCGATCGTAACAGCGCAGCATGGCCGCTGGCTTACCCAGCTGTCTCCCCGCCTCTCCGTTCTCTCAGGACTGTGCCAGGCCTCCGGGAGAGGCGTGCCAGTGCAGACCGCGTGGGAACAGGTCGCCCTTCTTCCGGCCCATCCCCTGCAGGTGCAGCCTACAGAGAGCCGCACTCGCAACGTTTTGCAACCGAGCGGGAAGAGCCCGCGGGGACAGGCACCTGTGTCTGTGAGCACGGATTCCCTGCGCATTCCAGAGCAACAGTCAAGTTTTAAAAGCTCATCTGACGCTCTACTTTTCAGGAACACAACTATCGTTAATTTAGAAGAGCACAAACCGTGCTCTTTCCTGGCTTCTCTCTTGATGCTGGCATGCCAAAGAGACGCAGGGTTTGCTGAGCAATGATTTACTCTACAGAAATGTTCTGGCGTCTTTGCTTGCAGTGCCTCTGTAGCACACTGCTCAAATAAACGCTGGAAATGTCGGCACTGCAAAGGCAAAATAGTGCGGGAAAAGAGCAAACGCAAGGATGCTTTGACAAGATCAATGAAATACACTTTAGACTTCCCTTTCTGCTAGGGTCTGAACATTTAATGTTGTTCTTCCTCTGGGTGAATCTTTCAGCTTGAAATCTTATTATTGATTTAGCTCTAGCTTTTATGGATGCACTGCTCCTTTTAAAAATCAAATTTATTTGAATTTTTATCGCTTAAAGATGAGACTAAAATAAATCACGCTTGTCTTCTCTAAACCCTGTCCTCTTACACCACACCTGCACTGCCAAGTAAAATGCTCTCCGGTAATGGGCACTGAAATACCAGGTCAGTGTCCCCTGACCAGTGGGGGCTCCATACACACCGTGACCGCTTCCCACAGAAGGCAGAAATGCTTTCTCCTCCTCAAGCCACTCACTGGTTAGTTAAACACTTGGCTATCTATTACCTGCCGCCAGTCTCGTCCCTGCAGAGGATGGCTGTTCCCAGCTGGTATCGAGGCTCTGGCCCTCTCCGGAGAAAGAGAACGCCCTTCTGCCGCGGAAAGCTCAGGAGGAAAGGGAGCCAGGAGGCGGAGAGAGGACCTTCGCTTGCATAGCACCTGATCTAGCTGCCAGCCTAGAGGAAGATGGGAGTCTTCAGGTACCCATCCCGCGAAGTTCTGCCCAGTTCCTCTGAGCCAGCCATGGGCCAGGACTCACAGCGAGAGGACACACTCTACCGAAGAAGTGCCTTCTGCTTGGCTAAAGTGCCTTCATAAACGCTGACGCGCTGGGCCCGCCCAACAGTGCTGAGAAGGTGAGATATGTCTTCCTCCGCTCTGCACCCCAACTGCAGTAACACTGGAGCAGCTCGAGAGAGGCGAGCGGGACGGATGGCGCGTGGGTCCGTCACTTCCCGTGTTGCTGGGACGCAGCAGCCAGTACTCACACAGTACAGGGGGAGGGGCTGATGCGGGCCCAGGGTCGGCCAGCACCAAGGCAGAGGAGCCAGCAGAGGCCCGGGGAGGATAGCTGTGCTCAGGGCGGCCAGGAAGCAGACAGCACAGAGAGGCCGGACCCGCTGGCCACCTCCCAACATCCTGTTCGGCTACTTCGCCCCATGATTCAGTCACACTTCAGAAGCCCTACCCGTGAGCATGAGGTTTGGGGGCCATGGAGATATGAACCTTGAAGACAGACACAGATAGACAGACAGACAGACACATGCATATATAGGCGGATGGACAAATGATGGATGGACAATTGAATAAACAAATGAGAGGTGCTGAGATAGGACAAAAAATGTTACATGATTAAAGACACAGAGAAACGACCCACCTAGAATCTAGGTCATCTCCAGCCTGCTCACTTTTTGCTTCTTGTTGGAGGGGGGCAAGGCTGCCAGGCGCTGGGCGCCGCCCTGCTGGAAGAGGGTACATTGCCCGCCACTGCCCGGCAGTGAGCCATCTCCCTCGCCAACACACAGAACTCGAGGTCATGTTCAGGGAGTATTTTTTAAGGGCTGATTCAATTAAAGCAGCCACTTTATGTACAGAGCAGCCAACAGGATCAGCAGAGATGTGGTGGGGTTTTTTCCCAATAATGTTGGAAATCAAATCACGTGGAGGACGGGAGGGCAAAGGGAAGGCCTCTGCTGCCCACCCCAGCCTCTGCTCTTAGCAAAGCGGTCGTGACAGCACATCCACTGAGAGGTCAGCACATCCAGAGGGGAGGACTGTGCTCTCGGTGTGCTCCGGAGCCTGGTACGCCCTTCTTTCCAACGGCTGAGTGCGCTGGCCGAAGCAGGCGGGTCTCCATGCAGAGCCTGCCCTTGCCGAGGGAAAATCTTACCGCCGTGGCTCCTGTACCACTCACTTCTGTCACATTCAACACATCGCCTGGAGCAGACGGGCCTGGACACTGAGCCCCCACAGACTCGGGCCCAGGTACTCTGGGTCCGTGGTGCCCAAGGGGCACCAGAGAGCTGTGACTCCCCCCGCTCCCCAGCCCGCGGGCTTCCGAGTCAGCGAGCCGGGACAAAGCCCCTCCACGGCCCACAGACGCCGTTTCCTCAGGGAAATCTATTTTCCGATCTTCTGAACTGAAGGTCCCCAAGTTTTCTCAACACATAGATACCCAAAAAATAGATGGAAGTGTGGCTTCTCTCTCTCTCTCTGCAAAGAAGCCGGACATAAGCACATTTCTGACTTTCAATTTCAAGGGAACTTCTGAGCTATTTGGGGAGTCTCTAGGGTCCTGAATTCTAGGTTAATCATCTTTGGTAGAAATGCGAGCTGTGAGCCTTGTCTGCTGGCCTTGAAACAGGGCCATCCTGCATTCACCACGACACCAATGGGACCCGTTCTATGTCTTCTTCCAAACAGTGGCTTAAAGGAGAGTCTGTAAGCGTGATGGAAACAGAACAGGTTATGATCAGAACTGGGTTTGGGTGCTGGTCTTCACTTAGCCGCCCTGTGTGCTTTCCACAGCTGTTCAGTCTCCTGGGACTCAGTTTCCTACCCGATGAGAGAGATGAGACTACCCCGGGGGTTTTCTGATGGAAAGTGACCCGTTTGATTCTCCCTCTTTTCCCTCCTACTGATGGAAAAGCTCTTAAGAAAGCATCTTACCTGAAATGTTTTGAACACCCCTCTTTGATTCATTGACCAATTCTGTTAAAAATCCACCCAGGTCGGAAGGGGTCAAGCCCACCCAGCACCTTCTCCCATGGCCTGGCACTGGGGACGGGTTGCCACCGGTACTTTGTGTCCCACCGGAGAAACCACACAGCAGACACTGCTGACCTGGACGCGTAGCACAGGGCCCATCAGACACAGAGGGCATCAGAGGGCACAGCAACCAGGAGGCCAGGCTCTGGCCCGGCCTTCTTACTATTACCAAATGTAATAGTAAAACGCAAAGTTTTACCAAATGTAAAATTTTCTTACTGTTAAAATGTAAGCCAGGTTCATCTTCATCCCCTTACCTGGGGAAAAGTAAAACTCAGAAACAAAATGACAGTGACAAAGGCTGCCCCACAGCTCCTGGTGTGGATTAACACGTCCTCCTGGGGTCATGACTCATGTCTCACTGCCAGCAGCTCTGAACACAGTGGTTCATGCGTGACCGTCCCAGCGGGCCACATGAGTCACACATGCGAAAATGCCCAGCGCTGAACGTGAGGAAGGCTGGTGGCGTGCGGCGCCTGGGTGGTGTAAAGGGGAAATGAGGAGCAGGGTCCCTCTGTCTCCCCAGGTGAGCTCCAGTCTCCGCCTTCCCCCGGGCCAGCGTCTCCCGGCTCCGGCTCAGGCTCCGCAGCCTCCAGCGCAGGCCCCTCAGGCTCCGGCCTTGCGTCGTCGCGCCAGACCCACCGTCTCCTGCCACCGACTCAGCGGACCCCGCAGGGAGCTCCAGACTCTCGGCCGACCCTCTGGTCGCCAGTGCTCAGTCAGACCTTCTGTCCCTTCCTCATCTCACTCTGGCGCCACTGCAGGCCCATCTTGTAAATTCCTAGGTATTTCTGTGTCTTCTGTTCTATCAGTTTCTCTAGTAAACACTGACAGACGCACGGTCCTCCTGCACGGATGGGAGCCGCCCCGGCGAGCAGGCCCTGCGGCACTGCACCGGGAGACTGGAGGCTGAGGACGGGCCCGTCGGCCCCAGGGAGCAGCCCGGGCCCGGCAGGAGGCCAGGCCTCTGTTGGTTCTGCGCCTGCTCGGCGGGCGGGTCTCACACAGCCGGGTCCTGAGGAGATGGGCAGTCAGGACAAGGACAGCTCGCGCCCGAGCCTGCGTCAGCGAAGGACAAGGCAGGCTGCAGTCCTGGTTGCTCAAACATTTATGAGTACAGGGAGAGCGGGAGCGGGCCGGATCCACGGTCTCGAGGGACGTCCTAACACTCTGCTGCGTCTCCAAAGCCCAGAGGAGCCAAATCATTAGAATCTCGTCTTCACAGGCCAAGAATAGCTCAAGATTTATGCCCGCATTGGACAGCCCTGACTGGACTGGGCGCTGCCACCAAGCCAGCTGGGTGATTCTGCCCGGGCTTAGGCCAGCTCTGCGGCTGGAGTTGCCAGGCCCACAGGGGGCAGAACAGCCCTGCCCAGGAACGGGGAGTCCAGGCCCCTCCTGAACACAGCCTGCACGAGCATCACGCCGGACCCTGCGGGACTCTCGGACCGGGCTGTGCTCGAGGCCGGGCTCGGGGAGGCAGGGCTGGCTGGGCCTCCCGGGCCTCCTCTGGAGAGAGGAAGCGACGCGGGCGCGGCCCACAGGACCGTCCCGGGCATGTCCGGCCCTCCCAGGGGAGGCCCTCTTCGGTGGGCGGGCGGGGCTGACGGTGTGATGGGCTGAGCAGGCCCTGCAGCCCCGCTCCTGACTTCCCGGGACACCTCCACAAGCAAACCCATCTCCAGCGCCGGATGCGGCTGCTGGCGGGAGGCGGAACCGAGCGAGAGCAGGGCCCCCGCGGGGTGTGGACACAGCGGCTCCCGTCAGGAAGTTCCAGCAAGCGCACCGATGCCTCCCAAGAGAAGGTCTGGGGAGCCCAGGAGCAGCGAGGCCCCCAAACCCACAGCTCCAGTGGGGCCTGGGGACATCACATTCTTGGGGGACAGTAAGGTACCAGCCCTTGGGCAGGATTACCGCTGGCCCAGGGGAGTGACATGCACTGGCACAGCTTTCTTCCTTACTAGGTAGCAGCTGCTGGGCACACCGCACAGTCTGTGATCCTAGCAAAGCATTTCCCGAAGTGCGTCCTATGCAAACTGCTCCTACAGTGTGCTCCATTATGGAAGGGTGCCCTGATCAAAGGGGTTTGGAAACACTTCGGATTATATCCCCTCTTGCACATTCGTAATGTGTGGAGTGAACAGGCGTGGGGCGCGCAGCAGAAGGTGCCGCAGCTGTCTGGGCGGGGGCTGGGCTGTCTGCGGGTGGGCACACCATGCCACCTCAGGCTACAGCTGTGATACAGGCAGCACTGAGGCCGGGAGCCCTTCGCAGCTACTTCAGATGCCGGCCCTTTCTTTGTGCTCAGGACCCACGGCCGTCAGGCTTTGCTGTGCCCATGGCAGGCCTCTGGAGCTACACCAGGCAGCAGCTCGCGCGGACGGTGCCCCGTGGGACGCCAGGAGAGGAGCGCAGGCAAAGTGACCTCGCAGCCCGCACACCCTGCTTTCCCCGGTAAATCTTACAGACGCTCATAACGTGCCTCCTGTGACGGCTCCTTGGAAAATGAAGGTGAACTCTTCCACGTCCCAGTACAGAGCGGCCCGCGGCCTGGGCCAGGTCACGCTGGCCCCGCGGCCTCCGTGTGGCCGTCGCCCAGGGCCCTGCTTGCTTACGCCCTAAGGATGGCACGGCCCGCTGAGATGAGCTGAGTCCGGTGACCCGAGCCTGGCAGGGCGGTGGGGAGCTGCCGGAGCGCCTCTGCCTCCTCCCTCCTCCCGCGAGCGCTCCTCCGGGCGCTGCCCTCTGCCGCCTCTTCCTCCGCTTGGGGAGCCCGGAGCCGAGCACGCAGGGTGCAGGCCTCGCGCTGACCGAGCCGCCGCCGGCCCGGGGCACCCTGCGTCCCCCTGAGCTTTCCTGCGGGGACAGGAGCTCTAAGGATGTCGCGGGACTGGGGGAGGCTGGGGGCAGGGGGCGGAGTCCGACGGTCCGGGCGGCCGGCCCAGGCCGGGGCCTGAGCCCGGGCGTGACCGGGGTACGTTGCCCCGACCCAGCCGAGCTCGCCAGAGCCGGGGCCTCGCGTCCTCCGTCAGACGGGGGACGAAAGCAAAGGGCGGGGCTGGGTGTCGCTCGGTGGCCCTACTCCTGCCTGGCGAGCGCAGGCGCCCAAGTGTGACCCCTGCCACCAGAGGAAGAAAGAGAAAGAGATAGCGGCACCCCGAGAGGACCGGAGGACGAATCCAACCGTCAGGAGAGACGACGCGTCACACAGGACTCTGAGTTTCCTCCCCAGCAGGTAAATAAACATATACACATGTAATGTTTATCCATGTATGTAAAACATAGGCATGTAAAGTATGTATCTATTTTACACCTGACTTTTGAAAGCCAAAGGCTAGAAATGTTTGTTTATTTTAAGGCAAAGTGCCTTATAATTAGAAAGAAGAGTGGCAGAGAGGGGGGGCAGAAAAAAAGAAAAACTAAGCAAGCTCTAATAGTAGGGTCGAGAGAGAGACCCTCACGGAAAGTCATTCTATAGGTGAAACTATTAATGTCACTTTGTTCAATTTTTTTCATTATAGATAAATTTGAAACTACATGTGAACAGAAAAAAGGAAGGCGAAATCATCATCTGGCCAGTGAAAGTAATTTGAATACTGCATAACTTGATGACGGTCTCGCAGTGCATTTGGGGCAGGTAACTATTTTCTGACCAAAGGGAAACAATACAATTTGTACTGCTTGGTAACTTGCTTTTTACCCATCTTAGTAAACAGATCGTGAGGGCTAGGGTTGTCTGCCTTGGGTCATGTTCCTAGAATCTCGGCCTTTGGCTAGTGAAAGCCTTGGCCGGGCTGGTGCACACATATTCCAGGCATCTCCTCTGCGGTGAGGTATTATTAGTTCCGTTTTGCAGACGAAGCAACCAGGGCCCAGAAGGTGCCGGGTGCACGTCACCCACATTCTGAGGGCTGGACGGAGGCCCAGAGCACAGGCTCCTGCCGGAAGAGCGCATCTCCGGTCCCGGCTGATCCTCCAAAGCACGCAGCTGGGCAGCACCAGGGTTGGCTGGGATCTGCCTCCGTTGCATAAGCTCAGGTGCCGTGGGGAGGGCCGCACGGGCTGGCGCTCTTTCTAGGTGCCGCCTCCTCCAGCTGGCGTGTCCGGCCGATGACGTGCTGCTTCTCCCACTGGACTACATGTGAGAAAACTTATCCCCAGGTTTGCCTTTCGAATCAGCCCGACGCTTCAGAGGCGACTGTCGGGAGCAGGGCTGCTGCCCACGCCACTGGGCCAGGGGCTCCGAGCGGCCCCATGCCCCCTCGCCCCCTGCTGCCCTGTGAAAGCGCCCCGCAGTCAGCAGGACTTACTGTCTGGTAACCAGCCCGGGCTCTGTGGCAAGCAGTGCAAACCACAGCCCCTGGTGCCAGGGACTGCGTCACACCTAAAATAAACAGGCGAATCTGAGCGAAAGGAAGGCTGAAAGGGTGGGCACAGGGGGCACAGGGGGAGAGAGGCGGCCACCCCCCAGCACGGCTGCCGTTGCCCCTGGAACCTGCCGCGTGGCGTGGCTTGAGCAAAGCAGGGAGGAGAAGAGGGACACCGCGTCCCCAGGGGCCCTGCTTACCCGCGTGTCTGGGGACAAACACCAGGAACCTGAGTCCACCAGGCCAGGCAACTCGGCCGGGGCCCGGGGCCCGGGGCGGGAGCCAGAGGCTCGGGGCTGAGCCGGCTGGGCCAGCTGCCGCCCTCGCTGTGACCCCGAGAAGCCCGTCGGCCTCCGGGGCCCAGGGCAGCCCCTCTCTGTGGAGATGCAGCCGCACTGGTACGGGTGCCCGGCGTGCTCTGGGACCCGGACCACCCCCGCGGCCCTCCTGGCCACCGCCAGCTCGAGCTGGGCCGCAAGTCCTGCGCTGGGAGGGGCCGCAGGTTTGGCTCCAGACGAGCAGCGTGAGGCCTGCTCTGGACGGAGGGACGCCCTGCCGCGGGGAAGGAGCCGCCAGGGACGGCGCAGAAACGCCGCACTGCCTACAGGCTGCGAGCTCCGTGTGGCACCTACGTCGTCTGTAAGCGCGGTCTGAAGGCGATGGCGCTGAAATCACGGTTTGCCTGGGGTCTGTGTGGCACTGAGGCGGGCTGTCCTCCGGCCACTGTCACCGCCAGGGCCACGTCACACACGCTCCTCTGCAGCCCCTGCCTGCACTTGCTGCTGAGTGCCAGGCTGGTGCTGGACGCAGAGCGGCGCAGCGGGCGTCTGTGGGATGAGGGGTGACTCTGCCCCACTCCCTCCGCCCCAGCGGGCGGCGGCGGCTCCCAGCAGCAGCACCGTCAGGCCCACCCTGCCCTCCCTGTCCACCCGCCACTGCTGCTAACCCGGACACAGCGCAGTACATGGCCTCCTCCTCACCGCCTGCTTCCCACCCCGTCCTACAGGAGCCTAGGAACATCTTCCTACTGCACGGAGACAGCGCTTGCCCCATGCACCCCTCGCCCCAGGGGCCCCCAAGATCCCAGGCGTGCAGAGCCCGTGCCCCGCTCTCGCCGCTCCTCGGTGTGTGCCCTCTGCCCCGCCCTCCCCCGAGGGCCGGCTGCAGTCAAGCACAGGCCTCCCAGTGGAAGCCTGCAGTCCACGGGCTGTCTCTGCCTCTCCTGCGCCAGGGCGCAGTGCACGGAGCTGGAGACTCTGTTGTCAGCGTGGGCCAGCAGCCCGGCGGGGCCCCTGTCTCTGCCTCCCGGCCGCGGGCTGTTCCTCCTGCAGTTAGGTAACAGCACCGCAGCCTATGCTCTCCTCGCTCCTGGCCGCCGCCGCTCCACTTTCTGACTCTGGACCGCTGTCCTGGGAGTCTCATGAGTCCTCTGGCCACTGAGCATGATGATGTCTGCGTGACAGCAGGTGACAGCAGTCCTCCTTTTTCAGGGCTCAGTGGTATTCCAGCTCGGATCTGTGCCACACTTTCTTCGTCTGTTCATCCTCTAACAGATACTTGGGTTGCCTCCTCTTCTGCTGCCCCGAATGCCTCTGGCACTTGGGCGTGCACACACTTGTTTGGGTCCTTGCTTTCAGTTCTTCGGGGATATGTGGTCACTGTAACCAAAGTGCCCAATATAAAGAGCCAGGAGGAAAGACTTGATTAGGCTCATCCTTTGGGGGTTTCTGGCGATGGTCCGCTGGCCTGTGACGAGGTGAAGCACCCAGTCGGCAGGAGGACGCTGCTCCTGCCATGGATGAGGAGGTGCCAGAGCCCTGCGAAGCACAGGGCTGCTTCCTCCTGGCGCTGACTCCGCACGACCCACCTGATGACTCAGCAGGGTGGCACTGCGGAGGAGCTCGGCCCTCCATCTGTCTGTCCATCCGTCGAGTCACCTGTCTCTGTGTCTCTCACTCCGACCGGGTCAGCGGTCAGGACGAAGCCTCGGCACTGACTTCCACTGCAGCGTTGGACATGCTGGACCGACGCGGACGCTCCCTGGCTCTCAGCAGCTGGCTCCGAGCGCCGGGACAAGAGGCCGAACCGCAGTCCCCAGAGCGGGCAGTGCCAGGCCTTCCCCGTCTCCACGTTCCTCTGCCACAGCCCCAGTGCGGAGGGGCAGAGGGCAGGAGCGTTCAAGGCAGGCCACACAGGGAGGAGGCGCTTCCACAGGTGAGCCACGCGCCAGCTGGAAGGGGACCCAGCCCGCCTCCCGGCGCCAGCCGAGGCACCGTTCACGACCAACAGAAACCTCTTCAGATGCCCCGAAACGCCCGGGGGCTGCGTGCGGGGAAGCGCCCTGCATTTCAGCACTCGGGAGGCTGAAGCTGGAGGATCACAGGCTCCAGGCCAGCCTCGACTACACAGCAGGTACAAGGCCAAATTAGATTACACGGTCAGCCCTTGTCTCAAACAAAAGCAAAAATAAACAAACAGCAGAGTGGCACGCCTCTCTAACCCTGGAGCTCTGGGAGGCTGAGGCAGGCGATCCTAGAAAGTGCCAGAGGAGCCTGGGCAACTCAGCTTGACCCCGTCTCAAAAATAAAATGGCTCAGAACCTAGTTCAGTGTTAAGGCTCTGGATCCGATCCCTGGTACCACAATAATTAACTAATAACTGATTAATTTAAAAACACCCGAGATGTAGAACTGCTGGAGTGTCCCCCCGAATGTCAAGGCCCCCTGGCCCTGCCGCCTGCTGGCCTCCCCACAGGCCCACGGCCTCTCACCTCCGTATGGGCCCCTCGCTGCCCACCCAGGCAGGGAGCCTCCCGATTCCCAGGCTGGGCACAGCACTGTGCTCATCCCGGAAGTCCTGGCACCCCACTGCTGCACTGCCAGGCTTCTGCTTCTGGCTCTCCCTGTCACCTGCGGCCCCCGGCCCGAGACAGAGCACAGGGTTCGAGTCCCATACACATCTGGGAACGGGGAACGCAGACGTAGTGAGCACAGCATGGGTAGGGTGTTGGGCCGCTCCTGACCTCGGCGCGACTGACACCCGGCCTGCGAGAGTCCTTGTGTGGGGGCTGGGGTGTGACCCCGGGTGTGCGACAGGAGCCCTGCCCTGCCAGGTGCACCCCCTCGTGACCCCCAGACGCGTCCAGACTGTGCCGAGTGCCCCGGCACAGGCGGGGAATGAGAGCTCCCTGCTCGAGGTGTTCAGGTGGGCTTTGTCCTCTTGGGGACCTTGTAAGGCCACGGGACCTGGATCTGGGTTCCAGACGATGCCTGAAATCTCATCAGAAATATTCACAACATTTATTAGCATGCCGTGAACGATTTATAACGTTATACATCTTGTGAATAATTAAGATATGTGCCTGGGAACCTCTTCGCACAGATCTTCTGGTAGAATTCTTAACCCATTTGCCATAAAATATCGACCCTGGTCTGATTCATTATTTACAAACTCGCTCGGGCCTGAGAGAAGGAGCGGCTGCATCGAACCGCGCAGAACCCTTCTGAGGGCTCAGGGCCTGGGCATGGGGCAGACAAAGCCCAATACAGAAGTCTTGGAGGCCCCACGCTGCTGCTGCTGGGGGGAGGCGGGGAGCCCAGCGGAGGGGCCTGGGGGCCACTAGGCCTCCTGGGAGCGAGGCACTTGAAGGGCGGCGGCTGTGGCCGGTCCTGGCCAGGAGGCACCCAGCGCCATCCCACTGCGCCCCGCCACGCTGCGCTCCTGGCCGAGTGCGGACTGACCTCGGAGCGGGAGCCAGACCCACCCTGCACCCCTGGCTTCTCAGCTCGGCGCAAGCGAGGGAGGCGGAAGCTGCCCGGCCCTCGGGCACCCCTGAGCTTTCAGGCCGCAGCCAAGTCACCCACAGCCTGCTCAGCGCCAGGCAGGCCAGGGAGAGGCGGGGGCAGGAGGACACCTTCCGAGAAACACCTCCCGTGCCGCAGGGAGAGGACGCGCGGTGAGGACGGGGCGCCGAGCGGGCAGTGCCGCGGGAGAGACGCAGGGGGGCCCTTCCTCGAGCGCCGCTCCATGCTGAGGACAGGAAGCGTCCAAACCCAGGACCGGGCGTGTGGAGCACAGGCGCCCGGACCCCGGGCTCGCCTCCCTCTCCGCCCAGGGCGCTCGGCCACCGGAGCTTCCGGGGCGCAGACGGCCAGTGCAGGCGTCTGCAGCCCAGGGGCAGCGCCGGCCCCTAGTGTGGGCTCCTCGGTCTCCAGTGTCCAGAGGGCCGGGCCACACGCAGAGCAGGCCGCGCCGGGACTCTGGGCCGGAAGCCAGGGCCACTGGGCAGCCCCTGCCGCCCTGCAGCCCCGCCCCAGGGCTGCCTGCAGCAGCTGTGCTTTCCGGCCTCAGCAAACCTTCCCGAGGCAGAACCCAGCAGAGGAGGAGAAGGACAGCGGCATGGGCCAGCTGGGACCCCAATTCCAGCGCTGCCAGCCCTGCACCTTCCCCTAGAAACTTCTGCGGGCATCAGTTTTGTCATCTTTAAAATGGTGTTAGCAGTATCGAGCAGCGTGGACTTTCACCTAGAAGTTAAACAAGGTGGGGAAGTATGTGGCCCCTCCTCTCTGCCTGCTCAGCCCTGCGGTGCTCCCGCTGCAGGAATGCCTGCACCCCGTCGGACAGCTCCCCAGGGGCACGCGGCGCAGGCCAGGTCACTGCCTGGCCCCTTCGCTCCCCCTTTCCAAGCTTTGGTGCCCTCATCAGCACATGAGAGTCCAACCAGTTCTGAGCGCCCAGGGGGCGCCTAAGCCCGGAGCCCAGGGCCCGTCTGAGGACATCCAGAGACCTCTGGGTGCCACGGACCGCAGCGCAGGACCTCGAGGGCACACGAGCCCCACACACACAGACCCACGTGCTGCAGCTCAGTGTCCCCGTGACCTGGAGGAAGCCCAGAGCCCTGGAGCGTGATCGTGCTGGGAAATGAGGTCTCACCGAGGCCGTCTGGGGTCAAGTCTAAGTCCGCGAGCGCGTCCTAAACAAGGATGAGGGCAGCGGGAGCTGCGGGAGCTGCGGGAGCGTTTCCGGCTGGCGTGAAGCACTGAGGACAGCGCCACCCACGGGGACGGTTGGCTCCGGCTCAGGTTGGGGGTCTCTGGCCCTGCTTTCTGGCCTTTGAGGGGCAGCGAGCACAGCGGCACGGCGGGCAGAGGGTGCTCAGCTCAGCTGCCGAGACACGGAAAGGACGACGGCAGGGCCAGGTTCCCCTCAGGAGACCCCTGTGCCCCACCCGGCGGCCCCCACTCCCAAAGCGCACCCCTCAGGCCATCCGTGACGGAGCTTTGGCCACATGAGCCTCTGGGAACGTCTAAGATCCGACTGTGCCACTGCAAAGATGGAAGCAGAGGCCTGGACAGCCCCGTCGCTCTCTGGCCTGCCAGTGCCTGTGTGTGGTCAGACAAGGGCTCTCCGAGCGGGCTCCCTGGAGCCCTGCTAGACACAGGCCTTTCCGACAAGGTGCGGAGCCCGAGCCCTGGCAGCGCCTAAGCAGAAGGCAGGGCTGCGCTGTGCCTGAGGGTCTTGAGTACAGCCCTAGCAAACCCATCTGCCCCCCAGCTGGGCTGGCGGGAGAGCAGGGAGGGCCAGGGAACTCCAGACGAGACCGCCCCCGCGGAGGACAGGGCCCGGCAGCCTGGGCGGCCTGCTATTAACAGGCTGCTGCCTCCACTGTGCTTGGAGAGGCTTTCCTATCCCAGGAACGGGTGCGTCTGGCACCTGGAGCCGGGTCCCGGCCTCCGCCTCACAAACTGCCGCCTCCAAAGCTGAGCCACAAGAGGCCTTCCCCTCACAGGTCGCACAGAGCGGGAGGAGGCCGAGCCCCGGAGGCTGCCCCCAGACAGGGCCAAACAGCCTCCCCTGGGCAGCACCGAGGCTGGAAGGCCGCCCTGCCTGTCTGTGCCCAGCCCAGGCCCAAGACCTCCGGGCCTGCACCCTGGGGACGCCGCTGCGCCTCGGTCCCTCCGTCTCAGAGATCAAGAAGCGCGGCACAGGCCCAGAGAGGAGCAGAACTGCCAGGTGGTGTGACGTGAAGCTGGAGCACGCCTGTGTCCCAGCGCGCTGCAAGGCTGAGGCAGGAGGACCGCAAATTCAAGCCCAGCCTGGACGAGTGGGTGAGATGCTATCTTGAAAATGGTCTGGGGACAGAACTGAGCCAGAAGCCCTGGGTTTAATCCCTACTACAGGAAGAACAACGAAGACGGATGTGTGGAAAGCTGAGGGGCGCTGATCGCCTGTGCTGAAGCAGACACGGAGCCTCGGCCGAGTCAGAAGCACGGCCCACGCCGGCTCCGCAGGCTCAGAGCGAGCCCCGCCCCGGACAGGCCTGACTCCAGCAGCTACGCGCTTTGTTTCATTCAGTGAACGGCTGGCTCCCGACCGGAGCCCGGTGCGCTGGTCATACCTGGGTGACCCCGGGCCTGGCGCACTCTTCGGTGGGGCTCTGGGAGGTGCCCACAGCACCAGTGTGTGTGGGGTCAGCCCCGGACGGGTTTACAGCTGGCCGTGGTGCGGGGAGGGGCCTCCGGGGGGCGCCGGGGCGCGGCTGGAGGGGCTTCGCTCCCCTGCCTCGCTCCATCCCTTTCTTCTCCCTGTCAAACTCTGCCTTGGAACCAGACGGCCACGGGCTGAGACCTCTACAGACTGAGCCCAAACCACTTTTCCTTTAAAACATGGCTGTCAGGCATCGTGTCTCAGTGATGGGAGGGAACGAGGAGCCGAAGACTGTGGAAGCCTCTACAGCCCGTTACCTGGACCTGACTGCGTGCGGTCTGTGGCAAGAAACCAAAATGGCAGACGCAGGGGAAGCGCCACCCTTCGACGCCGCCCCTGCCACGCTGCCCTCCCTCAAGCCGCTCCGCGCACCCGAGCTCACGTTCCCAGAGCCAGCCTTGAGGGGGGCAGAGGGCTTCACGGACTGTGTTCTCTCCGCTCGGTCAGCATAAGATTAAATGTGATTTAATGGAAAGGCATATTTAGAGTCTTGTAAATCAAAATCATTTGTGTCCAATGTTTAGAACAACAAAGACATTCTGTGGAATGCCCACACTGCCACGGAAGGGCCCAGGACAGAACGACCCGTCGAGGCGGCGAGGGAGGCAGCGTGCCGCCCGGGCACTCACGCTGGCCTCTGGGCGCCCACCTCTGGACGCCGCCTCAGCCTCCCCCCGCTCGCCAGCTCCTGCGCAAGCCGCTGTGAGGCCAGACGGCCAGGATGGGTCAGGCCTGGCCAGGAGCCCCCACTGTGCCCTGGAACCCTCCCGAGGAGGCACCGCCTGCGCGGCAGCCCCAGCCTCTGGGGCGGGCAGTCACAGGGAGAGGAGGCCTTGGCCCTCACAGGCGTCTCCTGTATGTGTTTCGGGCTGTGCTGGGTCTGAACTCAAAGCCTCGCACATGCTGCGGCAGCGCTCTGCCTCCGAGCTTCGTCCCCAGCACTTCGTAAACTTTTAATTTTGAGACTGAGTTGCCCAGGCTGGCCTCCAGCTGCAGCCTTTCTGCCTCACCCTCCCGAGTAGCTGGAGTTACAGCATGTGCCACCACACCCAGCTCACAGGATTCATATTTAATTTTTAATTTAGGGGAGAGGGAGTGTCTCATAAACCAGAATAAGTGGGATGTTCTACTGGTGAAGAACACTGAGCAAAAGGAAGAGACTTGGAGGGGTGGGAGGTAAGCAGGCCACTTGAGCAGAGGTGAAGAGGCACTGGCTAGGTAGGCCGCACGAGGCCCGGCAGCGAGCGAGCTCGCGAGTGAGAGGCGAGGAAAGGCCGTGGGCTGGGCCGGCGTGAGGAGGACAGGCCGGGAGGGCTGGGGGCTCAGCAGGCGCGTCTGCGCCCCTCGCTGGCCTCCCCGTGCTGCCGCTGGGGTGAAGCCGCTGACGAGGTGCACACTTGGGACCCCGGAAGGAAGCAGAGGTCCGAGTGCCAGCCCTCAGGCACAGCAGCCACGAACCTGACGCGGAGGAGTCTGCAGCGGACCGGGCAGCCGGGCGGCTCCGAGGAGACCGGTCAGCTGCGGCCAGCCCGGGGCCCCAGCCAGGGGCCAGCCTCGTGCTGCCTCTGACCCTCCTCATGTGGCGGTCGTCCCCGTCCTGCGTGGGGCAAAGTCCGGCGGCAAAAGCGGAAGCAGGGGAGTCAGAGGCGGCCACCTGGCTTTCTCACTGGAAACCACACAGGAACGTCACCTTCATGTAGGTGCAGGGAGCCAGCTCTAAGAAGGAAGCTCCTTGGACACCACAGCGGCCACGGCCACGAGCAGATCACAGTCAGGTTAAGTGGATAGAAGAACACACATGGTGGCCTGAGAAAACAACCTAACGGTCAGGACGGGCGACGTGATGGGAGGCCCAGTGCAAAATCAAACTGTGGGGCATCTTGTTAAAGAAAGGGTGACGAGGGCCGGAGACTTAGCCCAGTGGCAAGGTCTTTGGTTTGATCCCCAGTCGCCACGTACAACGCTGGCCGTGGGGACTCACGCCCACCAGCAATCAGCACCACACACCACAGTCCTGGGCGTGGTGGTTTATGCCTGCAATCCCAGCACTCGGGAGGCAGAGACAGGAGGACTGCTGAGTTCAAGGCTTGCCTGGGCTCGATAGTGAGCTCAGGGCCAGCCAAAGTTACAAAGTGAGACCTGGTCCCCCCCCCCAAAATAGGCGGACTAATTTTAGTATAATAATGGCAGAGCTTTACACCAAGCTCTGGACTCCCCTGAGGGAACCTGTGCTCAAAGGACCAGGTATTGAAACGCATCGCCAGGGGAATGGAAGCCACAGGGACCTAAAGAAGAACGTGAGCCCAGCACCAGACGGGGAGGGACGGGCAGCTGCCTCCTGGTCGCAGGGCCAGCCCTTCCCTCTGAGCTGCTGTGAGAGACCAAACGGGACAGTGGAAGAGGCCCGGGAGGAGGCTCTCCGGCAAGACGGGTTACTATTTCTGAAGAACACTGACTTTCTGGCAAGTGAGCCAAATTAACAGAACTCAAACAAAACATCTAATTTTAGCTACGTCTGCCAATTCCCCCCCCAGTGGAACAGACGCTGCTGGTCCTCACTCTCGGGGCACAGTCTAGGAAGCTGCGGGAAGGGAGCCGAACAGGACGGACACAGGCCTTTGCCCCAGTGCGCACAGTGTCTCAATTTTACAAGCGAACACGGGCTGTGGGGCGGCTGCTCACGCGTCCAGCTGCTGAGCCGGGCGGAGCGGCGCCGGAGGGCCCAGCTGAGGCTCTTCCCGAGGGCCACGCCGGGCCTTCGGAGTCGCTGAGGGGTCCGAACAGCGGGCGACGCCTCTTCAGCACGTCCGCGTTCCATGCGAAGGTTCGTCCACCCCGCCGGCAGGTCCCGGGGACTCCGAGCAGACCGGGACCGCATCCGCCCTGCACAGCAGAGCGAGGGAAGCAAGCCTGGCGCCCAGAGGCTGGCAAGATGCACCCAGCCGCCAATTCGGCCTGCTGCCAGTTCCTGTATAGCCCACAAGCTAAGAGGACTTACATTTTTAAATGGTTTGGGGGAGGAAAATGAATAACATTTTGTAATGTGTGAAAAATAAAATTCAAATTTTAGTGTCTATTAATAAAGTTTTATTGGAACACGGCCACAGCCATTCATGCGCGTGTTGTCTACAGCTGCTCTCCTCTAGACCACACAGTCCTGCCCCGCGCTCCTGAGCGGCAGGCGCTGACGGCGGCGTGGGGGCTGGGGGCGGGCAGAGCAGCCGTGCCCAGGGCTGAGGGAGGAGGGTAGTTTCTGTTTAACGAAGCCGGGAAGGTTCCCTAGAAGAGGCCGTCTTCAGACTTTGATGCTCACCCTGGTCCTTAGGGACGTCACTCCCCGCCCTGGCCTCAGTCTCCCTGCCTGTCCACAGAGCAGCTTCCACGTGGCCTGAGGACCGCTTTCCCTGTGCCGTCCACGCCACTGCACGTGCCTGAGGCCACATGTGGGAGCAGGCCAAGCGCCCACCGAGGGTCAGGGCGCCTGCACCAGCCCCAAACTGCGCACGGCACCCAAAAAGCAGTACCTGGGACACTGGGACAGGCGCAGCTTGGAGTCACCCCCCCGGCCCAGAGGGGCTCAGCTCTCCCACAGCCCTGCCTGCCGACCTCTCCCGGAGGCGCCTGGCGGCCAGCGACACCCGCAGTGGGCACAGGCACCTCTGGTGTCCAGGCGTGCTCGGCCGCTCTCCTCAGGGTGGCTGCCTCCACGCCGGGCATCTGCAGGTGAGAGCTGGCGTTTCTCACTGTGGCAGGAGAGCGGGGCCCAGAGACCTGGTTCTGCTGCCCGCCGCACCACCAAAAATAGCTGTGTGACCCACAGCGCTCCTCTCTTCACGCCGCAGTTTGGGGGGGGGGGCGGGCTACGACAGCTCTTGGTCTTTTCCGAGATGCCAAGCCCAGCTGGGTGGGCACAGCCTGAAGTCTCAGCTCTCAGGGAGCCGAGGCAGGTGCCTCATGCCCAGGGGCTTGAGCCCAGCTGGTGCAACACAATGAGAAGACCCCTCAAACATCTCAGAATAAATTTTTAGAAGTCTATTAATTAAAAAACAACTGCAGCAAGATGCTTTGTCACCCTGTCTAATCTCCTTCTTTCCTTCTTTTTTTTTTGAGACAGGGTCTCACTTTGTAGTTCGGGCTGGCTCTGAGCTCATTATGGAGCCTAGGCAAGCTTCGAACTCAGCAATCCTCCTGCCTCTGCCTCCTGAATGCTGGGATGACAGGCGTGAGCCACCACGCCTGACACTGTGGTATGTGGTATTGTTTGCTGGTGGGCATGAGTCTCCACGCCCAACATTGTATGTGGTTACCAGAGATCAAACTCAGGACCTTGCCCTTGTGAGGCAGGCACCAGAACCACTGAGCTAACCCTCCAGCCCTCTTTTTGTTTTTTGAGACAGGGTCTTGCTTTGTAGTTCAGGCTGGCCCCGAGCTCACTATGTAGCCCAGGTAAGCCTCAGCTTCAGCAATCCTCCTGCCTCTGCCTCCTGAATGCTGGGATGACAGGCGTGAGCCAAGACGCCTGGCACTGTGGTGTGTGGTGCTGATTGCTGGTGGACATGAGTCACCACACCTGGGATTGTTGTATGTGGTTACTGGGATCAAACCAGGGACCTTGAGCTTGCTAAGCAGGTGCTGGAACCAGTGAGCTAAATCTCTGGCCCCAGGCGCTCATTCTACAGCAAGAAGAAAGCTCAGACATCTCCCAGCTGCTGCCTGAGGGCGGAGTCCAGACCTGCAGCGTCTCGCTTCCCGCTGTTCTGATTCCTCCCACTGGACATTCGCCAGCCTCCCACGCTGCCTGTCGCCACCCCTGACCCTGTCACACGGCCTCCTCCCCAAGCAGTGGGAGAACATGCACAGGATGGCGTCTCATCTCGGTCTGGAGAACCGGCACCGGCAACAATATCTTCCAACTCTTTATCGGATGAGAAGGAGTCAGTATTATATCTTTTCTACCTCCAGGCCCCATGTCCAGTGCTTCAAAATGTCCTTCATGCCCAGCCCCTCCCCTCGCTGTCCGCCTCATCTCGTGTAACCCTCGCATGGGCCCTGGAAGCAGGGAGGCAAAGCTCTGAGAAGCAGCGCCAGGAGGGGCCCTTGCTGCTCTGCTGGGCCTCTGACTCGGGAAGGTCACTGCCCCTTCATGAGGCTCCAGGTGCCCCTGGGAAGCGCCGCCCGGGCACGGCATCCTGTCCTGCGTCTGCAGGGGCAGGAGCACAATCCACAGCTCCATCCACATGGGCCTGCACACCAGGAGCCAGGGTATGGCAAAGAGGCGGCCCAAGGCGGGCAGCGGGAGGTGCAGGAGTGCCTGGGGCTTCAGGGCCCTGGCCCCTCCAGTCGGCATCTTCTGCTCTCTGCCTCATGAGGTAGCCAATGAGCTCCCCTTCGCCACCCCCACCAGGGGGCAGAGCAGCGCACCCCCTTCTGCGATGGAACCTCCAAACCTGTGCGTCTTGATAATTGTTTCCTCTTTATAAATCAGTCACCACCAGCATTTCATTACGGTCGTGCAAAGCCAACTAACACAACCTCTGAGTGCCAAGCTTCTGAGAGCCAGCCTGCCTGGCACAAGGCGTCACCAAGTCTGCAGCCCGGGGCGCAGCCCCAGGAGGTCAGGGCCTCGGCGTCCTCCAGGCTCCCGGGCGAGGCTCCTCTGCGTACGACCCTGACAGCAGTGTGGATGCCAGTCACTGGCCTGGACACGGCAGGCCCCACGGGCGGAGGAGCGCACGGCTGCCAGAGGCTGCATCCCTCCAGCACAGAAGAGCCCAGGGGAGTGGGGCCTGTCTGCATGGACGCACAAAGGCCAGGTCTGTCCCCGAGCACCCAGGTGTCTCCTCTCCCACGGTGGCCCACGATAGTGTCCAGGAGTGCGAATGTGGCATTGGGCAGGGTGGAGAAGAGCAGGTGGCAGTGTCTCCGCACACCTGGCCCTCACACGTCCCACCAAGCGTCCTGGGCCAAGTGGGGAAGCCTCGGGAGCTCTTTCTCCTCACTGAAATGTCCTCCCACAGAGTGCGCACAGCGGGAGGCGGGCAGGAGGCGGAGGCCGGCCCCTCCTCAGCGTTTCCTGGCCCAGCGTATCATCCCACCCAGAGCTGTTCGTCACAGGCGCCCTGGGCAGGGCCAGGTCCGGTCTGGTCCCACCTGAACTCCGAAGGACAGGCGCCGAGTCCAGAGCCCCACTCAGGAGGCCTTGGAGGACGGGCAGAAGGCAGGCTGGAGTCCCGCAGGCCTCAGGACTGCGACAAGGCCTCGGGGCTCAGGCAGCAGTGAGGACACAGACCGTCCTGAGCTGTGGGGACACTGTGACCTTGACCCAAGGGCAGAGGGCAGAGAGGGAACAGCCACCAGTTTTGCACTGGAACAAACATGACTAAACTGGGTATGGTGACAGGTAGCTGGACTGCAGGCTGAGGCCGGAGGATCAAAAGTTCAAGCCCAGCCTGGGCAACTTTAGTGACTTAGTGAAACCCTGTCTCAAAATGTCCAAAGGGCTGGAGATGGATGTAGCTCAGTGCAAAGGCCCTGGGTTCAGTGCTCCCGAAGAGTGAGTCCAGCAGGAAGACAGACAGGGCTGGAAGTCACAGTTGGAGCAGGCTCCTTGGGTGGCCCTGGGGGGCAGGGCGGAGCCGGATCTGAGGGCACCCCTGTGAGGAGCAGTCCTCCCTCCATCGCCTCCGTCCAGTCCTTGGGGGCAACACGTCTGGCTGAGACAGCCCGGTGGCACACACTTGCTGGTTCGTCAAACACAGAGGCTACAATTCCCCACACACAGACCTGCCGGAGAAGGAAGTCACAAGCAAACAGCACGCATGACAAGCAAGAAGATAATGGTTTTAAAAAAAAGTCAAACTGACTGGTTTTTCTGCCTCCACAGCTATGCGGAGCTCCAGTCCCTGCTGGTGTCAGTGGGTAGAGTCGGCACCTTCCACTCTGCCCGGCCATCCAGGACACGGAGGCTGCACGGGCCCCGCCTGTCCCCGAACCAAGCCTCACAGGCCGGACACACACAGCGGACCTCACATCTGCAAGAGCCTGCTCACTTTCAGAGTGCTGCCCATGGCAGGAACCGGCACAGTTGGTGCAAATGGCACTAGCATGGCTTGCCAGGACTCCACGCCGGAGGCGACCGTGCTGGGTCTTGTAAACACAAGACCATCAGGCAGATTTTTCAGACTTCGGAGGCTTCCTGCATTGGGCTGCTCGGCTTCGCACCTCACCTGGAGCTTGAGTTCCGGTTCACACGTCTCCAAAGCTTTCCCGGACCTGCTTAGGAAACTGGCCCCAGGACGGGACGAACACTACCAGGCATGACCTTCCATAGTCCAAGGTCACGGTCCGGCCAGAGGGGCTAGACTCTCACTGTTGAAGTCTCTCTTACGGTGCAGGAAGAAACTGGCAGGGGCCATGCTTGTTTTGCTAGGTCCCTTGCTTACCCATGAGGAGCTCGGGCACAGACTGTGGCTCTCTTGGGGTCCCCTCCACGTCCACAGTGCAGCAGTGCCAGGGCCGCAATCTTGCTGGTGGCCCTGGGCATGGCGGGGAGCAGCCATGTGCCTGCTGTACTCTGGCCCTTTCCAGGCAGAAACCCATCCATGCCCCCTTGCCTGGGGGGTGAGCTCTCTCCAACTCAGACAGGGCCGGGGCCCTCAGCTCCCCACGGCAGCCCCGTCCAGCCCGGGAGGGCCCCCCACCTGCTCCCGCAGAGGGACCTGGCTCGGGAGACGATGCCCCAGCGGCCTCCGGGAGGGAAGACCCGGGCAGAGCGGGAGGACCGCTCCCACAGCACACAGGGCCGGAGGACACGGTGCCCTGCAGCCTGGTGGCGGGAAGCCCGGGAAGCCACGGCGAGCACCCTGCGCTCTGTTCCCGCAGCAGCCAGGAAGCCACGGCGGACCGAGGACGCGAGTCCAGCCCGATTTGCATTTCTGGAAGGCGGCTCTGGCTGCAGAGTGCAGTATTAGGCCCAACACACGCTTTCAAGTCGGTTTACAATGGACGGCTTCACATGCCAAGACCAGCCGCCCGACGCATCGGGACCACGGCCCAGCTCCTGGGACACTCGTCACCTACTTGGCTCCGGCCTGCGTCATCTCGGAACCCTTAATTGGGGTGTGATGTCATCTACAAGTCCCAGATTCCATCTCCAGAAGCCACAACAGGGCAACCTCTGACTTTTCTCTTTCCTTCTGTGTATCACTAATGTATGTTGTTTATTTTTAAAATATAAATGAATACAGAAGAAAATTAGGAAAACTTAATCATTCAAAAACACACACCGACAGTAGCTAATGTGACCACTCCGTGCACAATATTTCTGTTCAGTTACATGTCTGTTGACACGTGGTTTATGTAGGTTATATTGTGCCACCTGAAGTCAACATGACATCAAAACCATATTCCTATTCTTATTAAAAATACATTCAACCAGAAGAATCCCCGTCCTTTTTGTTTTTTGGTTTGGTGCAGGGTCTCGTTAAGTTGCTTGGGCCGGCCTCACCTTACGATCAGGTGTACACCAGCATGCCCAGCTGAAAATATGTTCTTTTTTTTTGAGACAGGGTCTCGCTTTGTAGTCCAGGCTGGCTCTGAGCTCACTATATAGCCTAGGCAAGCCTTGAACTCAGCAATCCTCCTGCCTCTGCCTCCCGAGTGCTGGGATTACAGGCGTGAGCCACCACGCCCGGCATTGTATATGGTTACCGGGGATTGAATCAGGACCTTGCGCTTGCGAGGCAGGTGCTGGAACCACTGAGCTAACCCTCCGGCCCTGAAAATATGTTCTTAAGAGTGCACAGCCAGGTGTGTGGTGTAGGCCGGGAGCCCAGCTACTTGGGAGGTGAGGCAGGTGGGGCCCAGGAGTCGGTCCCGTCTGAACAGCACAGCAAGATCCTGCCTTGTCAGAGACGCAATCTTTTAACTGCCGTCTTGGTGAACGGGTAGCACGACCCCTTGGTGTCCAAGCCCTCCTTTAGGAGGAAGTGGGGACCACTGCAGGTGTGCAGGCCTGGGTTGCTGCAGGCTCGGCACAGATTGTGCCAAGTGTACATTAGGCTTGGCACCTGCCTCCCAGAGCCTCGCTGGAGAGCTCAGATTGGGCCCAGGACAGCCCCCTCGGGCCACAAAGACCCAGCCAACCCCGGCCCAGCCCAGCCCCCTTCAGGTCTCTTCCCTGGAGGAGCAGGACACAGAATAACCGAGCAAGTGCCAGGGCTCTGTTCTCGATCCCTGAGTCCAGCCACAGCCCGACAGCTCATCGCAGAGTCTGCTTGGACAAGGCTGTAGAGACCAACCTGGTCTACGGTCTTCACCCGGGGCGCAGAGGCCTGCTGGGGTGCAGGTGTCTGGGCCCCCGCTGCCTGTGTCAAGCTCACAGGCTGAGATGGGGCCCCCCAGGCAGCAGGCCCTCTCCCGAGGGGCTCTGACACCAGCACAGGGGTCAGGCCTGGGACCTCTTCTCGCTGCCCGCTGTGCCAGCCACTGGCTCTATGGGTCTCAGGCCCGACGACACTCTCTTGCACCGTCAGCCTGTGCCAAGTTCATCATCAGCGCCCGTCTCACTCTCCCCACCCCTCGACTCCCAGGCAGCCCTGGCCTGCTGGCCCCTCCCCCTCCCCAGCAGGGCAGCCCTGCACAGCGGCCTGCAGCCGAGCGTAGCACTGGGCAAAGCTGCATTTGAGCCAGGCCCTGAAGCCACCAAACTAGCAGAGGACCCAGCGGACACACGGACAGCCGAGCACTCCTGCAGGCACTGCCCTTGATGAACAGACCGCTGTCTGTCGCGTGCTGCCATGCTGTGGTGCCCTGACACGGAGCAGCAAGCCCCTGCGGAGGCCCAGTGCCCTGACACGGAGCAGCAAGCCCCTGCGGAGGCCCCGTGCCCTGACACGGAGCAGCAAGCCCCTGCGGAGCCCCGTGCCCTCATCGAGCAGGGGCCATCCGCGAGGAGCAGCGTCCAGACACACCGAAGCAAACGATTAAAAGGAGTTTAAAGTAAAAGCGGCTGCCCTTTCAATGTGTACAGGCAGGTCTCCCTTTCGTGGTGGCTGAGGTGTGCTCTGCGCTCCTCAGGACACGTGCTGTAGCGGACATGTCACATGCCCGGCCCCGTATCAGCCCTGCCCAGTGCCGGCCGGGGCTCTAGCATCGCTGCACCCTCAGAACGGCAGGAGCCACTCTTAGGCTCTTCCTTGACATGTAACCACACGTGCCGTGTGGGGTCTTCACAGAGCTGGAAAATACTCAGTTACAGGCCAGGCTCCCAGACGAGTGGGCCTGTGATAATAAGTCTTGACAGATAGGAACTTCATTTCTTTCCTGAAAATGAAATGAAGACAGGATTTAAAGCATCCTGATCTCATGTACCAGCAGTGAAATACTAATATTCTGGCCTCCCAGGTCACATGAGCTCTCACATGACAGTAGGTAGCCAGGCCTGTGTGGGCATGGGACTCGCTAGAGAGAAGCATTAGATTGACAGACATGGTGCCAGTCAGCTTCCGGTCTTACCCGCCACCACCACCCTGGAAAGAGGCGAAGCTCATTCTGGCTCACAGCTTCGGAGGCGCCGGTCCACACGAGTCGGCCAGTGCTCTGGGCGGGGCTAGCAGCTCAGCACGGCAGGGGCGTGTGGGGGAGAAAGCTGGGAGGCGAAGGAGACGAGAGGCGGGGCCAGAGCCCTCGGCCTCCTCAGGGCGCACCCTGCCGGCCCGCCCACCGCGGCTGGGTCCTGCTGATTCAAGGTGGTCACAGTTGGGGGACCAAGTTTCTAACCCAGGAGTCTCCAGCGCACGTTTCCAACCTGATTGACAGTGATCTCTGTGTCCTGACTACGATCTGTAGGATGTGCGATTACTAGGTGATACTTAAGGGAAATAAAGAAAAGAGGCTCGTCAGACTGAGAGGCCGAAGCGGCGCTGGAGAGCAGGCGCCTGTGGTTCCGGGAGCAGGACAGGCCGAGGCTGGCCCGACCTCCCCTCCCCGAGAAGGCCGCACCCTCGGCTGGAACTCCGGCCGTGCCCCCTGCTTCCCCGCACCTGTGGGGAGCGAATGGAAAGCGCTGGACGCCCTGATGGGTGACGCCTCCCTGCCACAGACCTGACCTGCTCCGGCGGTGAAGGGACGGGGCTCCAGGGAGCAGCCCCACCGCGGCGCCTGCAGCAGGGACGGCCTGGGTTGGCAACAGACGGGAGGCGGCCGGGAGGCTCCGCGGCAAGGCCGCGTCCACGTGTTTGGAGCCCCCTCCCCCGCCGGAGGGGCGCCAGCACAGCTTGGATGGGTTTCAGAGCGTGGCGGTGGCCTGTGGCACGCGTGCCACAGCCGGCTGTCCTCACTGAAAGCTCTGAAAGGTTCGCCGTCACTGTTTTAGAGGCTTGCGGTGAGTGAGTGCCCTTAATAATTCACGCACAGTGCAACATAATTATGCAACGCAAAAGCCAGAGGCTTTATCTGCAAGTATCGACTCATACTGCCAGAGTAGAGAAGCGGCTCCGCAGCCAGTTACTGACCACGAATGAGCGTCGCTCTCTCTCCGTCCCGTTGTCTGGCTCTTGAACGGAGCGCGCGAGCCCCGCGGAGAGGCCGGAAGCTTGACTGTGAGACCTTCCCTCGCGGAGCCATGTGTGC